>JAQQSV010012555.1:0-12736 GCA_028646515.1 Pseudochirops corinnae
CAGTCCCCCTGCTTTCTGCAGGCCCCGGGTGGGGAGCTACAATGCAGAGGCGGGTGCAAAACCTCTGCCTTTCGCTTTTCCGCTCTGGAGACCTTTCGGCCAGACGCTTATCTCTCCCTTTCGCAATCCCCACTGGCAGCTGGTGCTAATCCGCAGCTGGTGCTAATCCTCCGCTCACCTGAAGGGCTCTTCCACTGCCCCGGGGCGCAGCTGCGGCTTCAGGCCAGGCTGGCTTTGGTTCGCAGTGCTGATATGGTTCCTCGTAGCCGAGCTGACTTTAGTGGGAAGTATCCTTGTGTGTATTTTGGAGTTGTAGGATTGGTTTAGAGTCCTATTTTATGGGTATTTTGGGGTGGCTATGTGAGAGCTGTGATATGTTGCTGTTGCGCCGCCATCTTGCCAAGCACCTACTTTGTATCAGGTCCAGTGCTAAGTGACTTACAAATATCTCATTTGATTATTGAAGATGAGTCAGATCAATTGGAGAAATAGGCCAGTGGAACAATAACTAATGAAGCAGCCATGTTTAATGAATTTGTTGCAATTGAAAAAGATGATCCAGTCTCCTAGAAAGGGATGAGGCTGGCTAAGCAGCTCCCTCCCATCCACACCCACACCCCCAACAAGGCATGGCCTTGAACTGGGAATTACTAAAAGGAGGAACTGACCTCTACATGTGACTTGGTCCAAAGGTTCCCCAGTTTCTCACTTCCCTGTCCTTCAACAGGTTACTGTATAGGAGACTGAAGGGCATTAACTAGCTCTAATCCCTGTGTTTCTCTGAGAATCTAGAGGGGAGCTGGGCTCGAAGGATACAGCAGTGGAGAAAACATCACTGTGAGCAGACAAGGTGGGTGACAGATGAATTCGTGCAGCCTCAGATTTGCGATCAGCATGGCTACTGGCATGGTTCTGACAGATGACTCTTCTTTTTTTCCTAAGGACTCCAGATGCCCTTTTCTCAGCTGCCATGGTCCCATCCCTTACTTCTCTATATCATATGACAACTCCAGTCAAGAGTTCTGAGATAGGTTGAATTGCTAAAGGAAGCCTACTGAGGCCATGCTGAATCTGATTCAGTATTCATTAAATAATCCTAACTTTTAAAATACAGTCTCCTGAGAACATGGAGCACATTTTAAAAACCTAAAGATTGTTAGCTAGCGGTCTATTAACCAGGGCTCTCTCTCCACTAGCTCCGAAGAGAACATTGCAAATTAATACATTAATGATGACCCTGAGGCATTGCAATGTACACCTTCCTGGGAATGAAAGTCATCAAACTATGTTCCCTTTTTTTGTATTTAAGGTTGAAATATTTTTATATCTGGTAATCTAAGTGAAATTTAAATCATAGGCGAACGCATTTATTGGATGGAGAGTCATAGAATCTTAGTTCTACAGCTGGAAAAGACCTTAGGAGTCCAATCTTCTCATTACTTGGATGAGAAGAAACTGAGGCACAGAGGCCAATGTCAAATAGCCAGTGATTCTTTGAGAGAGGACTTGAATCCCATTCTTCCTGAGCTTCCCATTATTCTATCCACTAAGTCTTCCTGCCTTTCTTAGAGTGAAGAAGTCTGGCTTGGAATCCCATTCAGGATATTTATTATTATTATGAGTATTATTAATTTTGTTTTTGCTTTTTGGAGGGTGGAAGGCAGGGCAATTGGGGTTAAGTGACTTGCCCAAGGTCACATGGCTTGTAAGTGCTAAGTGTCTGAGGCCGCATTTGAACTCAGGTCCTCCTGACTCCAGGGCCAGTGCTCTATTGACTGCGCCACCTAGCTGCCCCATGAATATTTATTATTAATGTGACTATAGGTAAGTCATTTTACATCACTAAGTCTCACCCTTCTCTTCTATCTGAATGGGATTATAAAAATATAGTACCTCTTGATTGGGTTGTTGGAGCCCATAATGTATGTAAAATGCTTCATACACCTTAAACAGCTATGTAAATGTCAGCTAATAGTAATAACAATAATAACAAGCATATTTAATTAAGTAGAACAGTTATGGGACTGTTTGGTACAATGGAGAGATCTGGGTTCAAGGTCTGTCTTTAACATTCATCATATATGTGACTTCAGGCAAGTCACAGAAACTCTGGACTTCAACTAATTCAACTGTAAAATGAGAAAGTTGGGCTAAATGGTGAACCTTTGAGGTTCTACCTACCAGGTTTTCCTTATTTTCTTGTATCCTGCTTCCTTTGGACAGTCTGATGGTGCCTCTATAGCCTTTTCATAATCATGTCTGAAATGCAAAAAATAAAACACATAGGATTACAAAGGAAAACAAGTTATATTGAAATATAGTTATAAAATACTTAAAAAGGACCACAGTAACTTCCTAGACCCCAGGTTAAGAACTCTTGCTAGTTCTACGTACAAATTGTGCCTATAATTAGCATCATTATTTCATTCCTATTAGTGCAGAAAATTTTCAGTATATCACTCAATGGAGATTCTCAGCTCTAAATCCTGCATTCTTCAATGTATCTTGGGCTTACTGGGAGGAGACATTTTGAAGATTAGACAGTATGGAGCCATCAAGGTCATTTGAGGATGTCAAAAGTCTCTTCAGACTATAGGAACTTGCCATTTCTAATTAATTTTTCTAGTTCTATGCTTGGAACCCTCAAAGTCTGTCTTTGTCCTAGAAACCTGACCTCCATCTCTAAATGTCTCTGGTCCTGCCCTCCTTTGCTGACTTGGCAATCTGTTTTCTGCTTCTGATTAGATTCCTTCCCTCTATTCTCAGGTTGTAACTCATGATCACTGAGCCCGTTCTAGTCTGAAAGCCTATGACCACTATTTTTTCAAATTTGAGTCTCTTTCTCATTCTCTGCCATCCCATTATTCCAGAGTCCTCTTCTTCCTTTTGTGTAAAAACAGAGGTACCATTAGCCAGCCTCTGTCTCAGATGCCTTCCTGCTGCCCTCTGTTGGTACTGGTAAATTCCATGGGCTCTTTGCTTATTCTCTCTCTCCCTGAGAATCCTCTTGTTTTGGATGGGATTCCTTTGGGTTAATGCATTTGTAAATGATCCATGCCCTCAACTCAGAGTGCCAAGAAGTGCATGACCTCTATACACACACTTGGAAAGGACATCAATATTTATTTGGTGATTTCTAAGCTGATTGAAAGTTTATAAAGAACTTTCCTTTTAGGAGTGTATGGTAATTATGGTTGCGTAGTCTATGTTATTCAACCTCTCCATTGTCTCTGCAGTGTTTCAGAACCTTAGGCTCACTGTCTTTTAGGATCTGGCACACTAACACTTAATTAACACTTTAGGACATGCAAAGTGCTTTCATATAGGCTGTTGAACCCTAGGAACCACTCTGTGAAGGAGATGAAATCATTATCCCCATTTTGCAGAAGAGGAGACTGGCTCAGATTGGTTGGATCATCAGAGCCGGAAGAGATTAGACTGTTTCCCAAAATCTTACTCTTTGATTTTAGGATTTGGGAAGCTGCCCTGACTCCCACCCCAGGCTGCTACAAAAAGTTTGACCTAGGCAAAGGTGGTTCATCCCCATGAGCCTCAGTTTCTGTAAAAAGAGGATCTTGGACTAAATGACTGTTAGGATCCCTTTCACTTTGACTTCTCATTTTAATGTGGGGAAGACCCCATATATCACCTAAGACCAAGAATTGCCTTTTCCCCATTCTTGTCCTTGTAATAATTTTTTTTTCTAACTGAAGGGGGCAGTAATCTTTCATGAATCCAACGTAACCTAGCCTTTAACAGGTTGTCAACTTTTGGGGGAGATGTGGTCATCTGGCCTGAGTTTAGGAGGCAGGGATGTTTAATTAGCTGAACAGTGCTTTGCAGTTCTTCTCTGCAAAGGACCCCTTGGGGGACCAGGAGGATTGTGACTCACATTCTAGCTTCTCAATAAAAAAAAAAATAAAAAGAAGAATGTTTTGAAAGTCATTCTACCATGCCGGCCTGGGGTCACATAATCCAGCACTGTGTGGCAACACACTTGGCCCCTATTCTCGAACATTCCTGAGTTTTGCATTTTATCTTCTAAATGCTGGGGGGCTTAATTAAGGCGAGCAGTGAACAAACCCCTGAATAATGTCTCTGCTATGCCCACTCTGGCCTACAAGCCCACTACTAAGATCGGAACGGCTTGGGAGAAGAATGGAAATGAATGCCACTCTCACTTTGACTCCATCCAGGCTGAGTTTCATGGCCAGTAAATCAGGACCACTTTTCCCAAACAAGGGATAATGGATGTGGAAGGAGGAGGCGATATCATGTCGGGAAACTTCCCTTAGAAACTCCAGGTTTCCTTATTAGCTCTAGCATTGAACTACTTTTTGGCATTTAAAGCCTGTCCTACTTTTTGAGTGTTAGACATCCTTCATTCTCTGTCCCCATGACTTTGCATTGAGCGTCTGCCCCTACCTGGAATGCATTCTCTCCTTGTCTCTTGTAATTTCTGTTCACAGTTCAAGTGGCACCTTCTGCATAAAGAAGGCCTTTCTTGGTTAACTCAATGGCTTCTGCCCCCCTTCTCTCCTTTGATGCTACGTCAGCTGGCATAAGCCTTTTTGTTTTTGTTATTCAGCCATTTCAGTTGTGTCTGACTCTTCGTGACCCCATTTGGGGTTTTCTTGGCAAAGATACTGGCTTAGTTTGCCATTGCCTTTTCCATCTCCTTTTATAGATGAGGAATTGAGGTACAAAGTTAGATAGTTTGCCCAAGGTCACACAGCTAGTAAGTGTCTGGGGCTAGATTTGAACTCATGAAGATGAGTCCTTCTGATTTCATGCCCAGCATTCTATTCACTGAGCCACCTAGCAACCTGAATAGGGAGAAAAGGTGCCTTGTCCTAGGAATGGCAAAGTTCTTGTTTAGTTATTTTTCAGCCATGTCTGGTTTTCCATGACCCTATTTGGGGTTTTCTTGACAAAGGTACTTGGAGTGGTTTGCCATTTCTTTCTCCAGTTCATTTTACCAATGAGGAAACTGAGGCAAAGAGGGTGAAGTAATTTGCCTAGAAACATGCAGCTAGTAAGTGTCAGAGGTCGGATTTGAACTCAGGTCTTCCTGACTCCAAGTCCACCACTCTAGCCACTGTGCCACATAGCTGTCCCAAAACAGACACTGTATCACCAGCATGCTGGTTGATTTCCCTGCTTTAAGCCTCTCACTACCATACTTCATCTTTCACTCTACTATTAAATTGATCTTCCTAAAACAAAGGTCTGATCACATCACTCTCTCCCCTATTCGATGAACTCCAGTGGCTCCCTATCATTTCCAGGATCAAATATAAAACCACCTGTTTGGCATTGAAAGCCCTTCCTAATCTGACCCCTTCCCACTTTTCCAGTCTTCTTCCACCTTATACCCCACCTCTACATGGTTTATGATCCAATGCCAGTGACCTCCTTGCTGCTTTTTAGACTAGGTGCTCCATCCCCTTTTCAACCATTTTCAAGCGTTTTCACTGGCTCACTTCAAGCCTGGAATGCTTTCCTTCCTCATATCCTCCTTCTGAATTCAAGAAGCTTTTCTTGATGCTCCTTTCAGTGCCTTCTTTCTGTGGATTATCTCCAATTTATCCTGTCTTCCTGGTATATGATTACTTACATGTTGTAAGCTCTTTGAGAGCAGGAATTTTGTTTGTTTTGTTTTTCTTGGGATTTCTTTGTATTGCAGATGCCCCAGCACAGTGCTTGGCATGCAACAGAAGCTTAAAAAATGTTTACTAACTGACCACAAAGTTACTTGGTATCTAATTTGTATATGTTTTATATATATATATCTTTGTATATGTTTTGTATATATTTGTATATACATATTTTGTGTATATAAGTACATTATTTCCACGTTAGAATGTAATCTCCTTGAGGGCAGGTGGTATTTTCACTTTTTCCTTTGAATGTCCTTTGAATTTCCATCTCTTCATTTTTAAAGAGGACCATGATGAAATCACTATGTTAGAGTCAAGTTAGAGTGTGTCCAACTGTAGCTGATCAGAACAATACAAGCTCAGAATGCTCCACCACAGGTTGGGCACAAATAGTCTCTGAACATTTGGACTGTCTTCTCAAAATTTGTGCGTCTCACATTCCTCCTGAGCTACTTCAATTCTGCTTTGCTCATAGAGCACAGCACCCTCTTTGATAAGGGCACATCATGCTGAGCAGTGCTGTGTTTGTGTCTCTCATGTCATACAATCAATTCCCAAGTTCTTTTTTTTTTTTTTGGTCCTTTTTTTGGAGGGGGGAGGGAAGGACAATTGAGGTTAAGTGACTTGCCCAAGGTCACAAAGCTAGTAAGTGTTAAGTATCTGAGATCAAATTTGAACTCAGGTCCTCACTGTGCCACCCAGCTGCTCCAATTCCAAAGTTCTTAAGAGAGACCTTGAGAGGGTCTTTGTATCACTTTTTCTGACCACCATGTGAATACTTACCTTGTGTGAGTTCTCCATAAAATGCCTTTTTTTAGGCAAGTGTATACATGGCTGTACATATTAGACACATGTACATGGGCCAGACAATGTGGCTGGCCCATTGGAGTTGTACTCTTTGCAGTAGAGTTTGAATGTTTAATAGTTGAGTTTGAGAAAGGATTTCAGTGTCTGGTACCTTATCTTACCGGGAGATTTCCAGAATCTTCCTAAAATGGAAGGGATTCAGTTTTCTGGCAAGGCACTGGTAGGCTATCCAGGTTTCACAAGCATACAGCAGTGACCACTATAGAGTGGTCTATAGAGCACTACGACTTTCAGTTTGGTAGTCAGTCTAATATTTCTTCTCTTCCACTCTTCCCTTCAGAGCCTCCCAAACAATCTGTTTTGAACAAACTGGAATTATTTTAGTAAATATAAATTGAATTCAACTCCCAAGTGGAATGGAAGCCTCTCCACATCCCGTCTCAGCTCTTCTCCCTCTGATAACATCCCGGCCCATCTGACAGCCAGTGCCTTCATGATACTTTATCTTCTTCTCCAATTCCAGACCTGCTCTTAGGTGGGTAGTGGAATGGCAAGACAGCAAAGATTTATTAAGCATCTACTTGTGTGGCAAACCCTGGGCTAAGTGCTGGGGATACAGGAAAAGACAAAAGAGCATCCCTACTCTCATTTCCCAATCTAAGGGGGGAGACAGGATATAAACCATCACATCCAAACAAGATACACAGGATAAATCAGAGATAATCTCAGTGGTGAAGGCAGTTACATTAAGAGGAGAATGGCTTTTTGTAGAAGGTTGGATCTTAGCCTAGACTTGAAAGAAGCCAAGAGATGGAGATGAGGAGGGTGAGAAAGAGCATAGGAGGGGAGACCTAGATCTGCAGCCCCTCTGTCCCTCACTGGGAGGGGGATGCTGCATAAGTCTTTTCGTTTCTCTGCATTTCGGTTTTCTCCTGTATAAAATCAGTTTATAACACGGGGTAATTGTAAGGATCAAAGCAAGTAATACATGAGGACTTTGAAAAATAAAAGGCGCTGTACAAATATTAGGTAATTTATTATCACCAGTCTGTTGTGATGATGCAAGAGGTCAGATGTCCTCATTTCTGATCTGAGGAGTAATACTGATAGCTTAATGCATTATCCCTGTGGGATTTTGAAGGACATGAATGGTGCATTTGAATCAGGGACAATTCTTTAGCCCAAAGGACAAACATTTAGGTCATAGAATCTTACAATTAGAAAATACCTTTAGAAGTTATCTTGTCTAGATAGTGGAATTTTCAGGGACCAGAGCTAGGCCAGTGGGGTGGATATTTGGGGGGCAACAGTCTTTTAAACCATGCTATGCTGACTCAGTTCACACATATGGCTCTTTATAGATGGTATATGACATATGGGATATGTGTACATATACATACATATACACACATACACATACATACACACATATACATATACATATACATATGCATATACATATACATATACATATACACATACATATACATTCCACTGGTTCCTTACACTGGTAAGAATGAATAAAAGCTACCTTGAATATTATCTAGTCAATCTTCCTCATCTGATAAGGAAACTGATACCCAGAAAAATGAAGTATTTAAAGAAGAAGCAGGATGTGAGAAGCAAGAGTTGGCATAGTTGCTAGAATGTCAAAGCCAGGAGAACTGAGTTCAAATCCTGTCTAAAACATTTACTATCCACATGAAATGACAAGTCGTGTAACCACTTAAGACTGTTTTCTCATAAATAATTTGGGGTGAGAATGTAAGCTATCTCAGGACAAAGACTAGTTAATTCCCCTTTTGGCTTTTCTAATGTCTAAAACAGTGACTTGCACAGAGTGGGTGCTTAGTCACTCATTATTCAGTCAAATATTTGCCCTGTCACAAGGTTTTTGTGAGTATGTTCGGCAAACTAGAAAGCAGTCTCTAAATGTTAGTAAGGATGATGATAGAAATACAAATGAGAATAGAATCCAAAGATAGGTTGGAATCTAAGCTCTCTTGCTTTTCAGCAATGGGATCAACTCTTTGAGTCTCAGTTTCTTCATTTGTTAAATTGGATAATGTTCCACAGTAGTTGCCTCCCAGGGCTGTTATGGGGCCACTTTGTAAACTGTGAAGTATTCTATAAATTTGAACTATTATTTAATCCAATCTCACACATCTGGTTAGCAAGAGAATCAGGACTAGGATCTGGAGCTCCTTCCTTCAGTGAACATTGAGGACCTTCGTCACTGAGGCTGGTCCTTGGGTACAATGGGGAGAAGAAGTGGTTGAGTAGAACCTTGACCATGGGGACCATTTTCCTTTGTTGTGTCTGTCATTTAGTTAATCAATGATGGGAAAGGCAAGACGACAGGAAATCTCAGTACAATTAACCATCTGATGCTTTTCCAGGAGTGGGCAGCTAATGAGATGCAGTCGCTCAGCGGGTGCTATTTACAATCCTGCCTCCTTCCATTCACAGCTGCACTGTGGGGCCCTGCAGCATTCATGCGGTATGGTTTGAAGGGTCAAGGCTGCCTGTTTCCTGCAGAATTCCACTTCCTCCTTCCATCCCCCGTCATATTTAACCCTGTGTTTGATAGTGATGTGGGGGAGAAACCAATGGAACAGGAGTTAGAGATCTGGTTCTACTCCCAGTTATGCTCCATGGCAAGTTATTTACCCATCCTAGGCTTCAGTTTCCCTGTCTGTAAAATGATAGATTTGTACAACATAATTTCTTTTTTCTAAGCCTGAAGTTCTAGAACTAAATTAAAGACCACACACATCTCCCAGCATCTTCTCCCAACATCAGCTCTTGAATTCCACAATCAGAGTAAGAAGTAGAAGAGGAGAATTAGGACTATGGTTTGCACAGGGGTTTCTTAACCTTTTTAATGTCACTGATCCACTTAAGAGAGAGAGAGAGAGAGAGAGAGAGAGAGAGAGAGAGAGAGAGAGAAAGAAAGAAAGAGAGAGAAAGAGAGAGACAGAAAGAGACAGAGAGAGAGAGAGAGAAGTGGAGGGGAAAGGGAGACAGACAGACAGACAGGGAGACAGGGAGACAGAGAGACAGACATAGACAGAAAACACCTGTCATTTGGTTGATTTGGGGAACTTCCTGATATGGAAACTTCTGCCATTGATACAAATCATCTCCTCTTCTTTAATTTACAATCTTAAGAAAGGTGTCAGAGCACCAGACAGTTAAGTGACTTACTGATTATCATACAACTTCAGAGTCAGGAGTTGGATATATAACTCTTCCTGATTCCAAGGTTAGTCTTCCATGCAAGCTGGTCTAAAAGAGTGGTCTGTAGATATTTGGCATTCCATGAAACCCTTCAGTGGTTAAGGTTAATGTCAAAACTATTTTTATAATAATTCTAAGACTTTTAAATTTCTAATATTATAAATATCAACAGTACACATAAAACAAAGATATTTTTTTTTTGGGTTTCAATTATCAATCATTTTTGATAGTAAAAACGGGTCCTGAGACAAAAAAGTTTGAAAGCCACTACAACTATATACCCTATTGTCTTTAGGATCAATATAAGAAATGCTGTAAATATAACACAGTCAGTCAAACAACAAGCTTTTATTACATAACAGGAAATGTGCTAGGTACTAGGGATGCAAAGAGAAAAGTTTAATGGTCCCTGACTTCAAGGAGCTTATAATCTAATGAGAGAGACAATATCAGGATATAGGGAATGTACCAAAAGTCTTAATGCAGTTTTAAACTCTAATAGTTTAGTAGTTTTCAATACAATCTTTATTAGTATACACATAATATATAAAAAGTGAATACAAGATTGTTTGGGGATTAACTGAATGGTATTCTGGTAAAGCCTTCATATAACATCATGATCTATAATATATACTAAAACATATGGTAACAATGCTATCATGAAACAATGGTGTTTGTTGAGACTTTGTTGGGGTATGCCAATAGCCAAAGTAACTTTTCAGAATTCACTTATCTTTCTTTGAGTTCTTCCAACAATTTTCCAAATGTGATGAGATACCCCATATGAACCATCACTTTCAAATATGCTACATCCCCAACCACCTTTCTCATGAACAAGTGAATAGGGGCAGAGGCTCCAGAATTCTCACAAAGAATGTATTCAAATTGGTACAGCTCACTTGGCAAATAGCAACTATTCTCTCTGTCTCCCTCTCTGCCTCTCTCTCTCTTCTGCCTTAGAGATCTGACAGCTCACACTGCATAGGCTCAGTACTGAGCACAAGTATTCTTTTCACAGAATTCTGGAAAGCAGAGAAATTTCCTATTAATTTCATGTCTATCAAAGCCACTGCATGCACCCTTTCTTCTCTTTTCTGTCCCTTAAAGACATTGAATTAATTGTGTACTTTCACTGATTAGTAAAAGAAACACATTGGTGGGGGCTCATGAGCTATGATGTCTAGTTTTTGAGTTCCCAGAACACCTTGAACTTGAATGGGTTATAGTTTTATTGTGACTTCCTTGAGGGCAGGAACTCGAGTCTCATTTCTTACCACATTTCACCCAGGAGTCTACACATTGCATTGTACATAGAAAGTGCTTAATGACTATTTTATAAATGAATGATTAATGCCAATCTAGGAACAAGGCTTGGGGGGGCAGGGTGAGGGGACACTCTAAGCTCTGCCCTTATCTCCTCCTCTACCACAGTGCTTCTTTTTTCTTCATAAGCAATGAAGGGGAGAACATAGAGAATTTTAAATCACTACTCAAGGCTGGGGAGAGGCAACCAAAAGATATGGTGTCACTCATGGCTATAGAAGAGTGCAAATGTCATTGGGACCAGATGGTGAGCATTAAGTTTAATGTGCCTGGCAATAGGCCTGCTTTGTGGATTCTGGAAGAAAAATCACTACCACCACTCCCTCTAGACTCCCATGGTCCCAAATCAACATATGGAAAAGGATCTTGAAGTGAAAAAATGTTCATACAATATGCAAACTTTAAGTACAAGTTACACACAGCAGGAGACATTCATTGGAGCTTCCATTGCTTTCAGTCAGGGGCATCTTTCAGATTAACAGGCAATAGGATTTTCCATCCTTTGTGAGTTCTTTTGACAATTAGTTGGTCAATTCAAGCCCAAGGGCTCCAGCCACACCCTGAATTATTTTAAGTGGAAGTAAATAGATACTATGCCAGTATAAAGTTGGACCACTCTTTTATGGGAGAGGACTGAATGACTTGAGCCATTGAAACAACACTGGGGAAGTGCTGACATGCTGTTTGAGGTGTAATGCAGTAGAATGTTTTCATGTAAAAATTCTTCTCTGACGTCTCCCTGGCACCAATCCTTAGAAGAAAAGCAATGTGGTCTAGTCCACTGAAATTGGAGTTGGGGGCTTCTGAGTTTGGAGTCTAGTGTCATCAGGTAGCTGCTATGGGATGGGAGAGAAACTTCTGTACTCCTCAGGGCCAGTTTCCGCCATCATAAAAATGTTGTAAGGCAATATCTAAAGACAATATACTAATATTAGAGGTGGGCCCCAACTAAGGGCAGGTAGGTGGTGAAGTGGATAGAACACCAAGCCTAGAGTATGGAATCCCTGAGCTCAATTCTGGCCTTGGACATATACTAGCTGTGTGACCCTGGGCAAGTAACTTAACCCTATTTGCCTCAGTGCCTCATCTATAAAATGAGTTGGAAAAGGAAATGGCAAACCACTTCACTATCTTTGCAAGGAAAACTCAAATGGGGTCATGAAGAGTCCAACATGACTGAAACAACTTAACAACAACATCAGTAGGGCCCAACTCCTCAACACTTTTGGCAGGCTGTTTTGTTTATTTATTTATTTTTTAAAATTTATTTATTTTTAGCTTTCAACATTCATTTCCACAAGATTTTGAGTTACAAATTTTTTCTCTCCCCATCTTTCTCCCACCCCTACCCCCAAATAGCAGGCCTGTTGAATACCATTTCCCCCAATCTGTTCTCTCTTATATCCTCCCCCTTCACTGCCCTAACTTTATAGTAGGGCAAGATGAATTTCTGTACCCCAGTACATGTATATCTTATTTTCCAGTTGCATATAAACTTTTTTTAAGCATTTGTTTTTAAAACTTTGAGTTCCAGATTTTTCCCTTCCCTCCTCACCCACCCCCGCACTGGGAAGATAAGCAATTCAATACAGGTTGTACATGTGTAGTTACCCAAATCATTTCCATGGTAGTTGTATTGTGAAAGATTAACTATATTTCCCTCCATCCTATCCCACCCCCCACTTATTCTATTTTCTCCTTTGACT
>JAQQSV010012556.1:0-12736 GCA_028646515.1 Pseudochirops corinnae
TATTTTTCCTTTCAGAATTCAAGATTCATAATATGTAGTGAATCGGCCTCTGAATAGTCTTCAAGCCTTTTGAGTTCATTCATATCTTAATAGCTAACCACATTTTCCAACCTATATTTCATTGTTCTGCCCTGCATATCAGAGGAGGAGCCTCAGGCCTGCATATCATGAATACTTTCTTCATGAAGAGAGTTAGAAGACATTGGACATGACAAACAAAATAGCATTGGAAAAAAACCACACATTAAATTGATTATAATTTTAGTAGCTAAGGAATGACTAGTTTCCAGTATTGAGTGCATTTTAGCATATTCTTTCTGCTTGTGGTCAAATTGACTAGCATACCCAGGCCAACATCAGTGCCAAATTAGAAGAAAAGATAAAGATAAGAAAAATAAATCCCATGCAATTAGAAGTGCTCCAGTGCAACCTATTAAAACAAGTAGATGAGTCTAGGAAAATGGGAAATGAATGAGTATAGACATTGACTATTGCCATTTCTTAGAATATTTGACAAAAATGAACTTATATCCAGAGTACATCATGCAACATGCCTGGCTGGATGAATCAAAGGCTGTAATTAAGGTTACCAGGAGAAATATGAATAATCTCAGCTATACAGAAAATACTACTCTGAGGGCATGAAATGAAGAAGAATTAGGATGCCTCTTAGTGAGGGTGAAATAGGAGAGTATAAAAGTTGATTTGAAGCTTAACATAAAAAAACCCTAAAGTCTTGTCAACTGGTACCACCCCTTCCTGGCATACAGAGAGAGAAAATATGGAAGCACTGTCAGATTTTATATTCTTGGGCTCAAAGATCCCTGCTGATGATAACTACAGCCATGAAATTAAAAGACATGTGCTCCTTGGAAGGAAAGCTATGCAAATCTAGACAACATACAGAAAATCAGAGACCTCACCTTACTAACAAAGGTTCATATAGTTAAATCAATGGCTTTTCTAGTAGCTATGTATGGTTGTAAAAGTTGGACTATAAGGAAAGCCAAGTGCCACATATGCAACACATTTGAGTTGTGGTGCTGAAGAAGACTTTTGAGAGTCACTTGGATAGCAAAGTGATCAAATCAATCAATACTTAAAGAAATTAATTCAGACTATACACTGGAAGGTCAAATATTAAACCCGAAGCTTAAATACTTTTATTACATAATGAAAAGAGAGAACTCCCTGAAAAGACCATGACATTGGGAAAGACTGAAAGCAAAAGAAAAGGGGGATGGCAGAGAGTTGAGATGGAGAGATAGTATCATGGAACCAATGAACATGAACCTGGACAGATTTTGAGAGGTAGTGGAGGATAGAAGGGCCTAACGTATTATGGTGTATGGATTCACAAAGAGTCAGATATGACTGAACAACAACAAAGAACTAATCACTACAATGAGGATGTAAGATGACCCCATAAGTCTTGTAAATCAGATTTTTTTTTTTCCTCCTTGAGAAAGCAAAGAATAAAATGACATAGTCACTATCTCAATATGCCCTCAATATACTCTAAAAGGGGTGGATGTTTGGGAGAGAAATAAAATGGAAAAACAAATAATTGCAATAACTATTCAGAGAAACACGGAATCCAAAGGCAAGATCAAATTGCATTTTAAACTCTCTTGAAAAAAATATTATCAAGGAGGATGATGCAAGATTATAAAGTAATCTCATAAAATAGTGAAAAAGGAATAGTTGAAGAATCTATAATTTGCAAACAACAAATGTATATTATGCTGCTACACTGTCTAAGGCCTTATATTAGCCATCAGGAAAACAAAGAAGAATGAAATCATCTCTGGTAACAGTCTCCAGAAAAAATGGTGAGAGAATCAACTAAACCAGATTACTATAAAAAACATTTATAGGTGAGGTTAGAAGGGAGACTGCAAATAGACAGGAAACAGAATAAATTTTGTGAGCACCTTGATAAGTGATCTAGTCTCATGATCATCCTGGAACTCATCATACATTTGAACTTAGTGTTCTATGCACATGGAAACGAATGAGATTAAAACCTCTGCCCAGCCCTAGACCCTACTAGAAGACATGCCTCCAGTTTATTAAATATTTTTTTAAATTGTTAACCTCATGCACAAATTCCTTCCAAATTTTGTTTCATTCTTCTTTTCCAACTTTATTGCCTATTCCACCAAATACTTTGTTACTATTTATTGGTTTATTGAACTTGATGCTCCTTCTGTTTTTTCATGTTTTCTCTAACCATCTTTCAAAGTTTATAGAAAAATGAGATTGTTGACTATGGAAGTCATTTGACAAACCTTCTTCCTGAAGTACGAATCTGTACTATAACATTGCTGACTTATCAGCCTGTCCAGGCAGAGATTTATGACTAGTAGTGAATGGAAACTCAATAATCCCAAAACAATCCATTTTATTGTTGAAAAATTCTAATTGCTTGGATTTTTTTTTTCCATATTGAACTAAAAGCAACTTTCTTATAACTTACACCTATTGGTCCCAATTCACAGACTCACAGAGTACAAAAGGATTTAGATATCATTCTTTCTTTGTTTTTTTTTTTTTTGGAGGGGAAAGGCAAGGCAATTAAGGTTAAGTGACTTGCCCAAAGTCACACAGCTAGTGTGTATCAAGTATCTGAGGTTGAATTTGAACTCAGGTCTTTCTGATGCCAGGGCCAGTGCTCTGTTCACTGTGCCACCTACCTACCCCTTGGATATCTTTCAAAATAGTAATGATTGACTCTTGATGAGGAATGACGTTTGTTCAAGGAAAAGATTAATAATCTCTATTTGATTATTGTCTTTCAAATGTAAAAATAAGTTTTATACAAATATAAAATTCAGAATGTTGAAATGGAATGGGTGCAGGGTGTCTAATTACGAGAAGAAGCCTACTAGTAGAGGTATCAAAAATTCACAGTAGAAAAAAAATCCTCGTTAAAAGCAAGTAATATCTTTGATGTTCCTTGCACAAATTCACAAAGCCTAAAAATAAGCAAATTGAACAAGACATCCTAAAGCAAAGGGTCAAACTTTACCTTCATGGATATCATTTATGGACCTTCATAGGATCCATTACTAGAATGAGACGCTGGAAGGGTCTATCTTTGTTGTGCAGAGAAATAAAAGTGAGCCGAGATCTGGGTTCAAGATAAATTTAGATGTGGATTTATTGATTAAGTGCATGACTACCCGAGTGATCAGCACTCAAATGAGTAGTAATTTTTGGATTTTCAGATCTTGGTTATATAGGCTAAAACCCACAAAATTATAATAGGGAGGGGAGCAAGCAGAAGCAATGATATACAGAAGCAGAGAACAGCCATTGGTTAAATCTATACGACTCAGGGGAGTATGGCACATGACTCAGGGGTACAACCTTTGGAAAGTGGGGTCTTTCCCCAGAAGTGGGTGGAGGACACAGGGTGGAGGGTCATGGGGTGAAGGGACTGGAATTTCCCAGAACAGGCCAAGGTCATGTTCCAGGCAAAGGGGGTGGGAATCTTGCTTGGTCAGCAGGTCAGGACAGGATGGTACTTAGATAAGATCCTTGTACCATAATGAGCCTGGAACAGTATAATGATTCAGGGGTAAAATATGAAATGTTGATTAGGGGAGATAAAGTCAGGGAACACTTTGAGCAATATGCCCAGACATACCTTAAGCAGTTTCAAACTATAATAGAGAAAAACAGAAGTATAAACGGGGCTTAATGGTGGGCCACAAATCAGGTAGGGCCTGGAGATTTGGGTTTGGGTACAACACCTTGATGAAAAAGAACAGTGCTTAGCAAAAGCTCTGGAATATAGTATATACTAAAGAAATACTAGTTGAAATACTGACACAGGATGAGTAAAATTTAGAATGGAACAATATTGAACAGCAGATAATGTGGTTATGTAAGGAAATACAAGAAGTAGAAGGGAAAAACGTGGTGAAGAGTATTGATATTAAAGATCTAAAGAGGTTAAAATATTATGGTTACTTGGGTGTTTTACAGACCATTTGAACATAAAGATGAAATATATGAAGAAAGACTTCAGGAAAATATTTTTTAATTTAAAAATTTAAAATTTTCTGAATAATTGATGGAATATTCTCTCTCTCTCTCTCTCTCTCTCTCTCTCTCTCTCTCTCTTTCTTTCTCTCTCTCTCTTTCAATTTCTTTCTCTTTTTCTGTGCCAACAGCAGAGGATCTGATAAGTATTCAGTTTTCTTCCATAAAAACTTTATTTTTAGGAAGAAGAAAAAGAATGGAACTGTTATTCTGGGTTTGATTTTCATCAGCACAGTGGAACTAGTTGCTAATGGGGACTTATGATCATAGCCTCACAGATTTTGAGCTTAAGGACATCTTAGAGCATTTAATAAATCTTAACTGGTAAACATTTAATAATCTTAATAAATCTTTATTGTCTTGTATTATAGATTATATAATAATCCTCTACTACGTTTCCCATTTTACAGTTGAGGAAATGTAAGTTGAGAAGGTAAGTGACCTACCCAAGGTCACACATGTAGAAAGTGGGAGAGACTTGATGGGAAGCTACTCCTCTCACCCCAGCTCTAGTCCTTATTCCATTACCGTATATTCAACAATAATGACCACTCATTTCAGAATTTTGGGGAGAAGGCATCCAGCTCTATATACAAGGTACTGTTCTTCTTGTTATGCTTCTCCATCTGTCACCTCATGAAAACTTCCTTTCACTGAAACCAGACGTTTTGTTATAGGGTAACTATGCCTATTCCCAATTTTCAGTGGTAGGCAATTACAGACAATTCACCATATGAAAGAGGTATGCAAAATTGATTTGAATGAATTTGCCAGTAAAAGCCATATTGACCTGTGGTGAACCCAAGCAAAGTTCCCCTTATGACTTTATTTGAGTGTTTAAATTCCTCATTGTGGTCCACTATATGTAGGCTGGCTTGAACCATTATTCACTCTGCACTCCAGCTACCTACTTGTTATCTATATTTCTGCTGCTGGGGCTGAATAGAACAATGATAAGTGACAAAGAACAGACAGAATTACTCAATGCTAAGTAGAGATATTTGAGTTAGAAAAGAAATAACAAAACAAAAATGATTAACAGGAATTTGAAACCCAAGCAAAGTAGAGATGTGACAAGAAAGTACCTAGATCAGTCAACAATCACTTATTGTTTGCTTTGTGTCAGGTGCTATTTTAAGTGCTTGCTATTGTAAGACCATGAATAAAGCAATCTGTACTCTCCAAAAGCTTCAATTTAATATAGTAGTATAACTATATACAGAATAAAAAGATTAAATACTGAGTAGTTAAGAAGAGAGGGTATGAACAGTTGTGATGATCAGACAAGGTTCCATGTGGAAAGTGGTGCTTGAACTAAGACTTTGAAAAAGAGAGAATTCTACACAATAAAGACAAGGCCAGAGTAATTAAAGACAGAGGTTATGGCCAATGGAATGTCATAGAGACTGGGAAAGGAATTCTGTATGAGGAAAAGTAAGTTCAATTGGGCTGGCCCAGAGAAAGTAGGAAGCGGAGTAATATACCTAGAAAGATACATTGCTGAAGGTGGTAAAGGACTGTCAACATTAAACAGCAGAATTTATGTTTCATACTGGATGCAAAAGAGAGGACTTGGAGGATATTAAGTAGGGAAAAGACATAGTCAGATCCGAGCTTAAGGAAAATCACTTTCATAGGTGTGGAGGATGAAATGGAATTGAGAAATTCATGAGGCAGGGAGAGAAATTAGAAGGCTGTTGCCATAATCTGGTGGTTTAACCATATTTCTCCTCACCTAGATCAAGTCAAATTTTATCCCAAGATACTAAAAGAATTGGGCACATGTGATTCCGAACCACTGTCTGTCATCTTAGAAAAATTCTAGACAAAGGAAGAGAAGCTTCTGGCCTGAAGAAAGCTTAAGATTTTTTTAAAAATAATATATCTTGGGAAATATAGCAGTGAACTTGATTTGGATTTTAAATCTTCCCATTAAAGGAATGCCTGGAAACAACAAACAATTAGATAGAAACTTCAATGAAGTCACATCAGGCTAAGCTTGTTTTTTTTTTTTTTTTCTTTTTACAGGGCTCCTAGCCTGGTAAAAACATCACCATAGATGTCATTTAACTAAATTTTAATGAAGCATTTGCCAAAACCTCTCATTCCATCTTTGTGATTATAAGTAAGGTGGATTTTAGTATTTAAGGTGGATTTTTGTTATTCTTTCTTAGAGTTTAGTTTCCCAGGACCCATGGCCATAAGAGTCTATTTACCAGGTTCATGACTTGTAAAGATCTCCATGACACTTGTGCAGCAGTATATAATGATAAATAATATAAACATTTGTGTTTAAATTGTAAATATTCACTGTGATTGCACATTGAGATATAACAATGAGATAATATAAATTTGTGAGGTTATTGCTGGCAATATGCCTTCTTTGTGTGTTGCCCTATAAGGCAGGTGGGCACTGGCCAGTGAGTGGGGAGCCCTTAGTGTTGAATGCGCAAGCTGGAAAACTGTGGATGCCTTGATTGGCCCTCATCAAGACTTGTGGGGATGTAGGGGAATGTACAAACTATGCCTGTCTCAGTTGATCCCCTCAAGATGTAGGAATAGTTGTCTCCATGCTTCTCACTGGCCCTTGCAAGAAGGGTGATAACAGAATGCTGTAGGAGTTGGTGGTCCCATTATCAGCAACCCTTGTGTGAGAAGACTAGAGTAGAATAAAGTAAGATTATTATCCACTCTGAAGCTGTCTTCCTGTTCTTCCTGTCTGACCCGATCAAGAGTGAACCTGTGCTAGCAGCCCTCATTTGAGCTAGTGTTATCTGTCTTATAGTGGAAAAGAAGAAAAAATATATTGACTAGTGGGCAGTCCTGGTAGAGGGACAGATGGAGAACCTATCAAATGACCAGATAGAATGAATAATCAGTAATGGTTGGATGGAATTGTGGAGGACTGAGTTTGGTAAAGGGCCCCAGGGAGCATGGTCCCTCAGATGTTTAAATATTTTTTTTAATCAATGAATTATATAAAATCATATATCAGAGGCTTGTCAGTTTTGCAGAAGACACTATTAGGTATGATATGTGGCATACTGGGTAATAGTCAAGATTGAAAATTATTTGGATGTATTAGAATTTGGGGGCTATCTCAAATAAGATGAAATTTAAAAGGAATAAATGAAAATCACATAATTGGTCTAAAAAAATCAACCTCACAAATACATGCTAGAGGAAACATGATTAGGAAACAGTTTATCTGAAAAAAGATTTGAGGGTTTTAGTGAATTGCAAGCTTAACGTAAACTAATAGTATGCTATTGTGACCTTAGACCATGTTTACAGCAACTACGTGATTCAGTGGATAGAGCACTGGGGCTTCAAGTCAGGAAGATGTAACTTCCTGAGTTCAAATCTGACCTCAGACACTTATTAGCTGTGTGAGCCTGGGCAAGTTACTTAACCCTAGTTGCCTCAGTTTCCTCATCTATAAAATGAACTAGAGAAGGAAATGGCAAATCATTCCCAAATGGGGTCATGAATAGTTAGACATAACTGAAATGACTGAGCAACAACAGCCTATGTGTAGAGAGCATGTGTGAGGCTCAGGAGTCAATATTACTTCTGTATTTGACCTGGTCAGAAAGGATCTGGAGTAGTGTGTTTAGTCTTGGGCTACATAACAGTTATTTAAGGTTTGAAAAGCACTTTATAAATATCTCATTTGGTTAACACAATAACCCTGGGAAGCATATGCTACTATTATCTCCATTTTCCAAATGAGGAAGCTGAAGCAGACAAAGACCAAGCCCAGGGTCACACAGCTAGTATCTGAGGCTAGATTTGAGCTCAAGTACCTCCTGACTCCAGATACTACACTCTATTCACTGAACCACCTACTCTACTCCTTCCTCTCATTCATTGTGTAAAAAACATGTTAAAAATAATAATACCTAACATTAAGAAATTACTTTAAAGATTTCCATATAGTGTTTCATCAAATCATGTCATTTTATATCCTTGACATCTCCTGCTTATATCTCCTCTCCATTCTCTCCATCCTTCTCCCCCTTTCCCCTATTGGGTTGTCATCACCTTTAACCTGGACTATTCAATTGTTCTATAAATTGGTCTCCTTTCCTCAAATCTCCCACCATTCTCACCTATCTTCCACTTACCTGCCAAAGTAAGTATCCTAAAGGCTAGTGTTGATCATGTTAACCCCAACCCTTGACTCAATGAACTCCAATGACTTTCTTTTATCCCCATGATTAAATATAGACTCTCTTGTTTGGTTTCTAAATCTCTTCATAAAATGGCCCCTTATGACTTTTCAATCTTACATGTCCCTCCCTTCCAAAAACTTTATGATCCAAATACAAAGACTTATTTTATATTTCATACACTAGATATTACATTACTATGTCCACACCAATCCCACATTCTATAGGAAGCCTTTACCAACCCCTCTTAATTTCACTGCTTTTCCTCATATAATTATCTTCTTTGCTGTTGTTCAGTCATTTCAGCTGTGGCCAACTCTTTGCAACCCCAATTGTAGTTTTCTTAGCAAAAACACCAGAATGGTTCGCCATTTTCTTCTCCATCTTGTTTTATAGATGAGGAAACTGAGGTAAACAGGGTTACGTGATTTAGCCAGGGTCACACAGTTAATACATATATGAGGCCAGATTTGATCTCACAAAGATAAGTCTTCCTGACTGCAGGCCTGGTGCTCTATTCACTGCACCACCTATCTGCCTCTGCATATTTCCTACTTCCTGTATATTTCCTATTTAACTTGTTTGTACATGCTTGTTTGAATGTTGTCTCCCCTATTAGGCAGTGAGCTCCTCAGAAGCAAGTACTGTCTTTGGCTCTTTTCATGTCCCTAGAGGTAAGCACAATGCCTGATGTCTAATGAGCACCTAACAAATGTTTGTTTGGTTAAGTGGCCTTAAAAGTTCATTCTAGCTATAATTCATGACCCTGTATATATACAGATAAGAGCATTAAAGTCAATGTAATTTTAAAAATATTTATTTATTTAAATAAATGAAAGAGGGAATAAGGCATTAGCAGTTGGGGGAATAAGAAGAGCCCTAATTTATAAGGTGACATTTGAGCTGATCATTAAATGAAATTAGAGCTGTGAAGAGGAAGAGCTAAGGATGGAGTGCATTCCAGGCATGGGAGACTAGGCCAAAAAATGGAGGCTGGTGATGGAATAGCATGTGTGAGTCAGTCATTCCAGTCAAGAAGAATTCATTAAGCACTCACTATATGACAGGTGCCATCAGTTTGGCTAAACTAAAATTCTATACTTCTAAATATTTATTGAATGAATGAATTAGCAGCTTTTGAAAATTCCTCTACCCACCAGAGATGGAGGAGCCACTCAGTGTGAAAGCAAGAACCATCTGGAGCAATGAGCCAGATTTAAAAATGGAAAGATCCAAATTTTCCCACAATTAGCAGAATTAGATTAATGCCAATTAATTATGATGTTGTTACAGAGTGAACATAAACTAGCCAGAAGCGTGGACCATCTTTGCTGTATTTTCCACAATGACCCAGTTTTCTTGTGTCTGTTGGCTGTCTTTGTAAAAATTTGGGCAGACTTCCTCTGATTAGGCTCTGGCATCATATTTCTTCCTAGCAGATTCTGCCAACTGCTGTGCCCATCGGGAGAACAGGGACAGAGGCTTAGAAGAAATACTCTGGGAATGCTAAGATGCTTGATCTAGACCTAATAACTCCTTCACTATAAATTAAGAGACTGTGGCCCAGAGTAGTCAAGTGACTTGTCTAAGTTCATACAAGTAATGAGGTAGAAGTATGATTTGAACTTAGATTGTTTGACTTGAATTTGGACATTTTCTACCTTTTCACATTGCTTCAGAGAGTATGTTTTGGTTCAGGGTTCTGGCTAACCAGAGAACAATTGTTATAGATTGGGGTGGGGAGCCTGTGGCCTCAAGGTCACATGTGGCCCCCTAGGTCCTCAAGTGTGGCCCTTTGACTGAATCTAAACTTCACAGCACAAATTCCCTTAATAAAAAGATTTGTTCTGTGAAACTTGAACTCAGTCAAAAAGCTGTATCCTTGCCACTTGTGGCCATGAGGCCATCGGTTTCCCACCCCTGTATAGACAAACTGGAAAAGGACTGGACATATCCTCAACTTTTCCACTCCCTTGCCTTTGCATACACTACACCCAGTGCTTTGAATGCGCTCCTATTCCCTCTTCACTTATTGACTTAACTCTAATGCATGATTGTAAAATGATTTTTTTCAATCCTGTTACTTTATTGATGAGTACACTGTGGCCACGAGACATTAAAAGCCTTCTTCAAGCTTAAACATTCAGTAAATGGGGGATCCCATGCTCCATCTGACATGTCCTGAGAAATGGTCCAAATGTCTTTCTGTACTTTCACCATCACTTTGACTCTCCTAATCAGGAAACTGATCAAGAATGTGTACACAGTAGATGTTTAATAAATGTTTATTGAATTAGATGAAATGATTTTTATTCTTGTAGCCACAATGCTTAACATAATGACTTAAATGTAAATGCTTATTGAATAGAATGTAATTGTTCACTTGGTGAACTTCAACATATCTCTTGCAGTTGATTTTATATTACTCTCCCTTGCAAACTCTATAACATAAAGAAATGGACTGATATGCTGTTCTCCATGCAGATTCTCCCTTCTCCATGTACTTGTACCACCTGCTGCTCCATCCCCCAAATGTTCTTCCTCCTCATCTCCTGCTCTTGGAACCATTAGGTTTCGTCCAGGCTGTGCTCAAGGGTAGCCTTCTATGGAAAGTCTTTCCTGATTTCTCCAGGTGCTAATACCATCCCACCCAGAATTACTTTATATTTTTTTAAATATATCTTTGTATTATTTATCTGTGTAGGATATTTTCCCCCAAGCAGAATATCAATTTCTGGAGAGCAGGAATTGTTTCTTTATTAACTTTGCAAACCTGGTATCTACCATATCAATCAGGCAGCATTTATTTATCAACTACTAGGCAGTAGATAGTTTATTAGACCCTGGGGGTTAAATAGACCATGATGAAATGGTCTCTGCTTTTGAAACTCATATATTAGAGTAGCTAGATGGCATACAGGATAGAGTCCTTGACCTTTATCTGTTAAAAAAAAAGTTCAAAACCTACCTTAGACACTTACTAGCTCTGTGACCCTAGCCAAATAATTTCATGACTCTGTGCATCAATCTCCTCACCTGTAAAATGGGTATAACAACTTATAGGGTTGTTGTGAAGCTCAAGTGTGATAACGTGTTTTAAATGTCATCCATCACTTTTCTGATGGATTTCCGAATTCCCCCCCCAGAAAACCTTCCACTTTATAGTATTTTCTTCATCTTGTACCCATAAAATTGATTTCTTGAACAGAAATCCAAGATTTTACATTTTCCCGTATTGAAATTTATTTGGTTAATCTATCTGTTCCAAATTTCTTGGATCCTGACTCTTTCATCTACTGTGTGAGTGATCTATCTCAGCTGTCTGTTACCTGAAAATTAATGCTTGATTGGTGGCATTGATGAATTTATTGGTCATTGGCAAAAATATAAAAATAAAAAGGTCCAAATATAAATCCCCTTAGCCTTCCACTAGAGATGTTTTTCAAAAGTGATATTGAACTATTACCAATTTCTCTTTCAGTTTGGCCAGTCAACAAGTTTTAAATCTGTCTAAGTACACTACTGGCCAGTTCAGGGCATCTTAACCATTTTGGTGTCATGGACCTCTTTGAGCCAGTGTCTGGGCTCATGGGTGCCTTCACAGAATGATGTTTTAGAGAATTTAAAATAAAATTAATTAGATTTCAAAGGAAATCAATTAAATTGAAATAGAATGAGTAAGAAATGTATAAACATGTTTGCAGACTCTAGATTAAGAACATCTGGTCTGGGCTACACTTTTCTAACTTTTTCACAAAAATAGAAAGAAACATTATGTTTTACTAAAATTGGAATGAAAAACAAAGTACCACAACAATCTTCTGATCTACAGTTTAGTGACTATGTCAGAAAAGGAACTTCACTGAACCACTTTCAGGGGCAGAGCTAGAGGAGGGATTCAGTCCAGCTGTACCAACATCTGTACCAAGCAATTTTAACATAATGTATCAAATTGAATTCTGGGGTGGCAAAATCAACAAAAGGTCAGGGTGAGATGTTTGTTCAGCTCAAGGCAACTTAAGAGGTCAGCAGGAAAGGTCTATGACACTGGAGTGGGAGTTGGTCCAGACCACATATAGTGTCATCAACAGCAATGAACCTTGAAGGGGGCTACAGCTGTGGCATCAGCAGCGGCTTTGGGAGCTCTCAACCCAGAAACAGTAAGGGAGTCAAGTAACTAGTCAGAAAGAGATTATAGGGGGCTCTTTGCTAGAGCTTGGTATAAAACAGAGCTCTATTTGGTAACTCCATTGCCCATATCCACCATAATATCACATCTCCAGGGTCAGGAGGCTCTATTGTGGTCCCAAGGGATCAGGGGCCCTGAGGAGCTGTACCTCTATTTGCAGGTAAAAAGGACCAGAAGCACTTCCAGGATAAGTAGTGATCACACTTCTCTCCAGATCCCATCACCTTGGAAGCAGTGAAAATTTCAAAAAGTCCAGAATTAACTCTGAAAACAGTAGGGTGAAAAATCCTGAAGCTTGGAACAATGCTTTTATATATATATATAT
>JAQQSV010012557.1:0-12736 GCA_028646515.1 Pseudochirops corinnae
GTTGGGGGTGAGAGTTGTTAGAAGCACATATTTTTGTAAAGGGACAGGGACAAAGTAGAGAATAGAACAAGTGGGGGGGGGTGGAAGAGGAAGGAAGGAAATATACAGGTACTGGGGTAGGGAGATCCATCTTGTCCTACTGGAAAGTCAGAGGGCTGATGGGGGAGGATATAGGAGAGAGCAGATTGGGGAGAGGGCATACAGTGGGATTGCTATTTTTGGGTGGTGGGTAGGGGAAAGATGGGGAGAAAATTTGTAAATCAAAATCTCATGGAAATGAATGATGTAAACTAAAAATAAACAAAAGTTTAGAAAATAAAAAAAATTTAAAAAGAGAGAAATGGGGTTTGACAAAACAGGAAATAAGATCAATTCCAGAGTAGAATTGTTTATTAAAAGATAGAGCATGATTAAAATTTGCCTCAAAATTCTCTGTATTATTGGCATATAACTGTGTGCAATGTATTTTTACTTCTCTGTTATGATTTCTCTTTATTCATTTTTTATTTTGGTAATTTTATTTTCATCTGTCTTTTTAGAAGTTTTTTTTCCATTTTTGTTAATTTTTTAAGAAACCAGTTTTTAGTTTTATTAATTTGTAATCTTTTTGCTTTTAATTTTTTTGTGATTGATTTGGATTTTTAAATTTTTTCTGCTTTTTAAATTGCTTCAATTAATTCATCATTTTTTTTCTGTTTTCAGAAATATAACTTAGAACTAGTTTAGCAATATCCTGGAAATTTCAGCATGCTATTTCATCGACATCATTATCATTCACATAGTTATTAATTGCATCTATGATTTGTTCTTTGACTCTCTCTCATCATCCAGGATGTCATTGTTAAATCTCTATCTATGTCATTATCTTTTGTTTCTATTCTCTGTGTTGATTTTTTTTTTTGCCTTATGTTCTATAGGATTTAGGATTTTTGCTTTTTGCATTTGTTTATCATTTCTTTTGCCATAGCACATGGCCTGTTTTTCAAAGGCACCATGTGCTTCAAAGAAATATATGTTCTTTAAAATTCACATTCAAAAGATATAAATCTTTCCGTATTTAATTCTCCAAGTTTGTTCACTTCTGTTTTCCTTTTCAAAAAATCTTTCTGTTAGGTTTGTCCAGCTCTGAGAGAAGAACATTAAAGTTTCATACAATTGTTGTCTTAGTAACTCTGACTTTTTCACATTTTTATTAACTTTCCCTTCATGAATGTGTATTCTACGCAGTTTGTTCTATATATGTTTAATATTGATATGGTGCCTTATTTATACTTGCTTTAAACATAACGTCATTTCCCTAGTTATTTCTCACAATGTTATTTTTTTTACTTTTTGCAACTTTCTTTTTTTGGATTAAGCCGATTTGCATCAGCAAAGTAAACTTTCTTCAAACTCTCAAAAAAAAAGGTCCTTCACAACCTCACTGCAGTCTCTTTTATCTGGCCTATCCCATCACTCCTCTTTACATGCTCCACACTCCAGGCAAGGTACTCTATTTACTGCTCCTAGTGCAAAATGTTCCATTTCCCACCTTCCTGCCTTCCTGCAGGTGGCTCCCATTCTACCGTGCCCCACACAGGTGCTACTGTCACATACATGCCCTTTTGTAGCTTCTTTTTGTGCGTTGTCTTCCCTTATTAGAATGTAAGCTTCTTGAGGGCAGGAACATCTTTCTTTCTAATTGTATTTGCTTTCACAGGGACAGGCTAGTCACGCTTACTCATGTTGAGATCCTGTTGAACCAGCTCAAATCTATACCATTCTTTTCTAAAGAGTACCTTGACCCTTCATTCTGTCAAAGATCGTGCACTTTCATACCACAGCCTTGAATCATTCCCACCAAGTGCTGCCTTCCATCCTATTTACGTACTGCTGAATGGAGGTGGAGAAAAACCATCAAATTGGGCTTTCTGTTACATAAGTTCTAATGGGCTTTCACTGTAGCAAGGTAATTCTATTAAAACTCCATAACTGATTTACTATGCTAACCACCACAGCAGCTTTTCCAAATCTCTTCTGCCCTCCTCAAGCCTCCCACAGGTCCCTCTTTCCAGTCCTCTCAGCTGAGAACTCTGCCTGATATTTCACTGAAAAAAACTGACACCATTCACAGAAAGCTCTCTCTTCTGTTCTTCACCTCACATTACTCAGATATCTTCTGCCACTATCTCCTCAATCAGTCATGTTTTACATGAAGAAGTGACCCTTCTCCCAAGGCAACCCCCTCTACATTTACAAGTGGTTACAATGATCACTTCCATCTCATTTTCTGTAGCAGACAGCTGCCTCTAACATCCTTACTGTCTCACTAATATTAATCATTCCCTGTCTACTGAGCTGTTTCCCTATTGCCCAAAGATATGTCCATGTCTCCCTAATTATCAACAAAACCTCTGTCAATACATTTATCCTCATTACCTATCATCCCATATCTCTCCTCCATTTTGTGGCAAAACTCCTTAAGAAAGCTTTCCAGAATAGTTGCTTCCTCTTCCTTTTCTCTCACTCTCTTTGTAACTCCTGCTAGCCCAGCTTTTGATCTCATCATTCAACTGAAACTACTCTCTCCAAAATTACCAATGATTTCTTTAATTGTCCAGATTCAAAGGCCTTTTCTCAGTCCTCATCCTTCTTGATATCTCTGTAATCTCTGACATAGTCAATCACCCTCTTCTCTCTCATGACATCCCCATTCAAATAAGCTCAAGTGGCTCCCTATTACCTTCAGAAATAAATATAAAACCTTGTTTGGCATGTAAAGCCCTTGATAACCTGGCCTTGTCCTATCTTACTAGTCAACTTACACCTTACTCTACACTTATTTTACAATTAGGTATCACTGGCCTCTTTGACACTCCTCTCACCAATAATCCATATCCCAAATCTAAATATTTTCACTGCCTGATCATATGCCTAGAATGCTCTCCTTCATCATCAGCACCTTCTACTTTCTCTGGCTCCCTTCAGTTTTAGTTTAACCTTCTGTATGAAGGCTTTCATACTCTTCTTTATTTTTAGTATCTTCCCTCTAAGACAATCCTCAATTTACCCTGAATATAACTTGTTGGTAAACAGTTGTTTGCACATGGTCTCTCCCATTATGCTTCTTAAGAGCACAAGCAGACTTCTGTCCTTCTTTGAATCCCCTGCACTTAATACAGTGCTTGGTACACAATAGGTGCATAATAAATATTAGCTGACTGATGGACTGGTGTCCCTCCCCTGAAATTACATTGTGTTAACCTGGTATATATTTTATTCTAATTGTTCCAGGATTACTATCTTTCAATGTCTAGAAATACAGGTACTAACTCGACAATTGTGTTGTAATGAAAGAAAACTATTACAACATTAAAGTGCTTTCAGGGTATAAATATATAGCAAAATTACTGAATTAAAGAATATAGATCAGAATGCATTGATGAAATTACAAGTCCTGAAACCTGATCTCCCCAAATAAAACCTCATATATACCTCTATCAGTTAAGGTTAAGAAGTTATTCTAGGTAAAATGGATAATTTTGATTAAATGAAATTTAAAAGTTTTTATATAAACAAAACCAATGTAGTCAAAATTAAAAGAAAAGTAGGAAAACATTTTTTAAAAATAAAAAGACACAAAAAGGCAGTTTTCAGAAAAGAAATTGAAGCTATCAATAGTCACATTAAAAAAATGTTCTAAATTACTACTGATTAGAGAAATGCAAACTTAGACAACTCTGAGATATCACCTAATACCTATCAGATTCGCTAGCATTGCAAAAAAGCAAAATAACAAATGATGGAGGCAATCTGGAAAAACTGGGACACTAATGCACTGTTGGTGGAATTGTAAACTGGACTGACTATTCTGGAGAACAATTTGGAACTGCCCTACCCAAAGGGCTATGAAACTGTTCATGCTCTTTGACCCTGTAATAACACTGCTAGGTTCTGTATCACAAAGAAAACAAAGAAAAAAGAAAATTAGAAAAAATCTTTTGAGCAATTCTTTTTTTGTGCTTCCAACAAAGTGGAAATTTGAAAGGATTCCATCATTTAGGGAATGGCTGAACAACATGTGGTATATGATTGTCACAAAATATTATTGTGCTATATAAGATATGACGAGTCAGGTCTTACATAAATTGGTACAAAGTGAAATGAGCAGAACCAGGAGAACAATGTACATAGGAACAGCAATATTGTTACAATGATCAACTCTGAAAGAATTAGCTACTCTGATCATGACAATGACCCAAGACAATTCCAAAGGAACCATTGATATAAAATGCTATCCACCTCCAGAGAGAGAACTGATGAACTCTGAATGAAGACTGAAGCATAATACGTTGACTTTCTTGTCTGACTCTTTGTGTGTTTCTGTGTGTATGTTTTGTGTTTTCTTTTGCAACACTGCTACTATGGAAATATGTTTTACATGACTTCACATGTATAATCAATATCATATTGTTGCCTTCACAAGGGGCAGGAAAGAGAGTAAGAATTTGGGACTCAAATTTTAAAAAATAAATGTAAAAAAGTTTAATGTAATTAGGAAATATTGAATAAAACAAATAAAAAATATTTTTTAAAAAGTTATCCCATATTCTCAAAGTTAGAGAAGACTTGGGATATCATCTAATTCAACCCACAGATCAGCAAGAATCCATGTCCTCTCTCTTCAACATCTGGGACAAGTGCTCATGCAGTCTACTTAAGGGCCTCCAGTGACAAGAAATCATATCACCTATAACTATTGTACCTGAGGCATATACCTTGGCTTAAATTACTTGAGGCCGCTCATTCCATCATGTGACAGCTCTAATTGTTAGGAGTTTTTTTCCTTTTTCCTGAAATCTACCCTTTCTGCAATTTAATATTACTGCTTCTAGTCTCGTCCTGTAGGACTGCATACAAGAGGTATAGTTCCTTTATCACATTCTAGATCTCCAGAGGTTCCATAAGGATCAGGTAGGATAGAAAGAGTCTACTGGATAAAAAAGTCTCATATCTGCCATTCTAGATGGTCATTGGGTCTATTTTCTATGAACTCTTGGTTAGCTTTAAATTTCTTCTACAATATCTGGTTTTTCTGCAACTCACTAATTGTGTGAACTAAGGCAAGTGTCACACCATCTCATCTTTGGCTCCAACTTCCCTCATCTATGTATTACACAGTACTTTCACTGAACTTGTAATTAGAAGATACGGTTTGAGTCCAAACTCTAGGTGTAAGTCTGGGTTTCTTAAACTATGGACTTTGGCATTTCACTATTCTTAATTTCTTCTGAAAAAGAGAGATAATAATAACCAGTGTAACTACCTCAAAAGTGGCTGAGAGATTCAAATAAGATAATAAAGCAAAGCATTTTTATAAACTTTAAAGTACTAAATAAATATCAGTTTATTATTATGTGATAACATATGCTATTAATTTCACAAATCTATTGTGAGTATCAAATGAGAGTGTACGTGAAAGCACTTTGCAACAAAAATATAAATTATTGTTATTTATCATTGTTATCAATAATTGTAAAAAAGCTTCACTGGAACTACTTCTTAGGTGTCATTTTTCTCATTCTGTATATCTGTCTGTTTTTTTACAGAGGGTGAATGTTGGAAACCTTTTCTGGGATTATGAAAATACTTAGGTGGTAACTTGTTCATTTGTCAGTTGAGAAGTTGGTCTTATAGGTCTGTTATCATTGGGATTCCCACTTTTGGAGGATGATCTGACTGTGTTACTAAATTGGCAAATACAGGAGATTTCTTCAAATAAGTCTAATTCAGATAACAGATGCCTCAATAAATGGGTTAAATAAGTGAAAAAAATGTTAATATGCTCCAATGCTACTACATAATAGTACTCTAAAGACTATAACATAGATTAAAATTATACAGACAAGGCAACCAATCACTTTTCTTAAGGTGTGATCTGCCTGTCAGCTCAACCACAGACCCTAATATTACCATTCTGGGCCATATGTGTAATTCTCAGGCAAAAAATAAATCTTTTAACAAGTCTGTAAGTGCAGTTGGCACTCATTCATGCCAGCCTGTACTAACATCTTGAGATTTTCTCTATTCAAAAAAAATAAAAGAAAATAAAATAACAAAGGAGGAGTAGAGGAGGTGGGAGAAGGAGGAGGAGGAAGTCAGCCATAAACGTGATGTTGTTAAAGGTCCAGAAAGATGGAATGATCCAAGCAGATTTTTTTTGGCTAATAGATAATAACAAAAATGTTGGCAGTCCTCACAACGCACAAGCTGAAGGACCATGCTGAGGTCCAGAATATTTTCAGCTTTCACTATGCCCATCTGTCAGCAACTTAGTCACTGAACAGAACGAGTAATTACCAAAGCCCTTTTCAGACGTAATCTGTCAACCACATCTCATCTTACTGCCAAAAGGAATCAAAACTGAGGAACGTGAAAGCAGACTGGCCTTATGGGACCAAAGAAGGGTCCATGTGAGCAGATGAACACAAAGGTAAGAGGATAAAGAGGTAATGAAAGAGCTCCCAAAGCATGAAAGTGGTCAACCAGAACCTACTTAGATTCCATGCTACTGCTGACCAGGGAAGTCAGATCAACAACACTTATTAAACATGCATATGTCATGTGCTAGGTACTATGCTTCCAGGGAGACAAAGAAAAAAAAAACAAACTTTGCAAGCACATTTTAGTGAGGGACGGAAGTGGAAGAACCCAACCTATAACTGAATAAATACAAAGTAATTTCAAGAGGCAGGGAGAACTGGGAGGGATGAGAAAAGATGTCTTGTAGGAGGTGGCCCCTGAGTTGTGCTTTGAAGACAAGGATTCTATGAGGCGGACGGGAAAAGCAAGTCCATTCCAAAAATAAGAGATTACTACACACGTGTGCATACACAAATTTTTTTTTTGTAACTATGAAACACTACCTAAATATAATCAATGGCTATCATGATTAGGCAAAGAGAAATGTTGCAAAGAGCAAATCCTCTCATTCTAAAAATAATGCCACTGAGGTCCAGAGCTGAAGGGGTTTACCCAAGGACATAAAACTAGCAGACAAGACAAGCTAAAAAATACTCATTAAGGGGGGAGGAGAAAGAGGGGGAGAAAATTTGGAACTCAAAAACTTGTGGAACTGAATGTTGTAAACTAAAAGTAGATAAATTTAAAGGAAAAAATACTCATTAAGTATCTATCATGTTCTCAGCATTGGGATTGGATATCATTAGTGATATGAAAAAAATAATGCATGGCACTGAGCATCAAGGAGCTTCCAATTGCAGGCTATTCAAAGCAGCACACCAAGGCCTAAACTGAATGGCACAGACTCTAAATGAAAGAAGATTTCAGAAAATGGGGAGAACAGCAACAACTTGGGTGACTGGAAAATGTTCCATTATGATGAATTTATCCTGGGTAACCTCTAATCTTCCTTTAATTCTATGTTCTGTTTTGTTTTGGAGGGGGAAGGCAAAGCAATTGGGGTTAGGTGACTTGCCCAGGGTCACACAGCTAATCCATGTGTCAAGTGCCTGAGGCTGGATTTGAACTCAGGTCCCCTTCTTTCCAGGGTCAATGCTTTATTCACTGAGCCACCTAGCTGCCCCCTTCCTTTAATTCTAAATCCTAAAGTGCTAATATGGTCTTAAACTGGTGATTAATTTTTTAGTGGGCAATGAAGATATTACATTTAGTGTAACCAACAAGAGCAAAACCACTGAGACAGAACTGAATGTGGTATACTTTTGGAGGTCAGTGGAAAGACTAGCTTGACATCAGCACAAAATCTATGGTAGGAAACAGGGCCAACCAACTGTGGTCTTTGGAAGCCAGGTGGGAGTTTAGACACAATTCAAAAGGTGACAAGAAAGCATTGCAGGTTTTTGAACAAGAAGAAAAAAGGATGGAAGTGATACTTTGTTTGACAGTGGAATGACGGCTTAGACCAATGTCTTTCAAATTGCTGTATGTCAGTAAGGAATCTTTATAATCTGTATCAGGGGTCAAAGTAAAGGCTTGCTGACTTCTGAGAATAGAAGTGTTTGGAAAACCTCACTGCTGATAGGAAATCCTTCTGTTTGGACTTGGGACGGATGTCTTTCATGAAGTTGAAGAGCACCTTTGTTAACATTTCCTTCTCTGTTTAACACCTCGTTTGATATATACAGTTCATGCACCACAGATTTGTCTATGGTACTTATATAATTTTCATACATGTAGGAAAAATACTTCATCAGAGGACAACCTTCAAGACTGCCTTTTGTTCTACCAAGTCAAATATTTTCTAAAAATCATTCTCAAGCAGTTATGTGACTGTAAAGATGGGGTCCAAAATAAAAAAAAATTACCTATGAACAACTTCATAGGTTTTATGGAGATGAGAAAGCAGGTATATGGAAAACTGATAATGTCTTTTCTTTTGTAAAAGGACTTTAATAGCACATTCCAATTCATCTTTATATTCTACTTTATAACAATTCAATTAAAAATGTAAAGCAAGTTTTTAAAATAATCAAGCATTCATTAAGCTCAATATATACTGGAAATTGTGTAGAATAGGGCACAAATAATACAACACTTAGTTAACTAACCTAGTTATTAATATTATCAAAATTTAGCTTCTTATGTAAATTATCTAAATGTCTTATGTAAAATCTGTTTATCTAAACCTTAATATTCTCACTTGTAGCTGAGTTCCAAAACTTCCCAACCAGCTCGAGACTTTAATCTTCCCAACATTATTACATATCTTTTATTTTTCAAAATGCTATTTTCTAGCCAAACAAACTACTCCTTGTTCCCCTTCTCATACTACAGATCAGACATCTAAAGTAGGGATCTGTCATTTCACAGATGAGGAAAATGAACTTCAAAGAAAGGTTATCCATCCATGAGTTATTAACTCATCCAAAGTTTTGCTTGTAGACAGTAGAAAAGCTAGAATTCACAACACATTTTCTCTTGTGCCTCAAATGACATCTCGCCACATCTTCATCCACTGAAATTCTCTCTTTTGATACTTGTGTGACTTTGAATAAGTCACTTATCCTTCTTGGCTCTCAGTTTCAATACCTGAAAAATGAGGAAGCTAGAATAGATGGCCCCTGCGGTTCCTTCCGGAAGGCAACTAGGTGGCATAGTGGATAGAGCACTAGAATTGGAATCAGGAAGACTCAACTTCCTGAGCTCAAATCTGGCCTCAGACACTTACTAGACAAGTGACCCTGGGTCAGTAACTTAAACCTATTAGCCTCAGTTCCTCATCTGTAAAATGAGCTGGATAAGGAAATGGCAAACCACTCCAGGATCTTTGCCAAGAAAACCCCAAATGGAGTCACAAAGAGTCAGACATGAAGAAATCACTGAACGACAACAAAAAGTGGTTCCTTCCAGTTCTGGATCTATTAATCTTCCTTAGAGTCTCAGCTCAAATGCCCATTTCACCTACAAAACCCTATCTATATCTCTTTCCCACTCATCAAATCACTCATACCACTATGGACTTCTTCTATGCTTTCCTGCAAAAATTACCATCTGAATTAGTTGTTTCTGTATTTATCTTATACTCCTATCATTCCCCAACTAAATAGTAAATTCTCTGAGGGCCTTTAACACTGTATATAAATGTTGGATGAACTAAGTTTATCATTGAATTGAACTTAGCTGCTGATCAGGGGAAAACTTCAACTGTTGCCTTAATGTGTTTCTCTTTAAATTTGAGCAGGTCTAGCTAGCTCTCTCCCTCTCTAATTTCTCCTACTGAGGGCCATACCTAATATGCTGAGCTCTCAGTCTTGAAGCTAGAAAAATATGAACTTACAAAAGGAACTATACAAAGACCTTGCCACTGTAGTATATAACCTCTCGGTCACTATTCCTTTTACTTCAATTGATGCTTCTTCTCTCTTTTATATACCACTCTGGGTTACCACAATTTTTTCTTAAAGGAATCAGTTTTACTGTCTAGGTTTTTTTCTTACTTAGGCTTTTTAAATATAACAGGTTTTCCTACACATGAGTACAGCAGCTTCTTCAAAAGAAGCGCACAAGATGGAACAGATGTGAAAGAATGAAGCCTTTATCTATAGAAGGAATCTAGGCATGAAGTGATAAGGCCTTGAGAAAAGAGGAAGGAGGAGATTATGAGAATGTGATGAAATGACAGATTAAAAGGAAAATATTGTGACAGATTAGAGAAAATTTTAAAATATATGAATTTCTAAAAGTGTTTGGCTTACAGCTTGTGCATAATAAACACAACCTGAGATGGGGTAGGAAGCAGCACTTTCAATTTTTATTAATACTAAGAACTATGCTTTATAGCTTCCTTCTAATATGCTCTTTTACAGTATACTGAAAACCAATCATATTCACGCCATTATTGGGATGATAAAAAAAAAAAAGGGCAGTGTTCCTGGCCTCTGGCAGCTCCCAGTTTAGGAGGTAACAATGCAGAAATAACAAGAGTGTAAGGTAGAATTCAAAAATATATGAGGAAAGGTACTAAGAGGTCTGAGATGAGAGATGATTTTTAGCTAGGGGGTGGAAGAATAGTGGCAAATCATGGGGGATGTCATATTTGAGATAGTAGGAAGATGGCTAGCAATTGGAGAGGCAGAGCTAGATAGGTGCAAAAGTCTGAAAATAATAATATGGTTGTAGCAATACTATCTATAACTTTAAGACAGAACGAACAGGCATCTGCTTCATTATTACTCTGGTTTTTATTGGCTATGGATGGTATATCTAAAAAAAAATCATAGCAAAGAATAGTTTCAACTAGATCTCTCATTCCCACTGAAGCTACAAGACAATATTTTAACTATTAAAAGGTTAACAAAATTTTCACTGAAGAATATCTCCACAGGCATCACCCTCTCCAGAGTAGGTAGGTGCAAAGGGTGGCAACACAGTTATAATGTGAGAAAGATGAAGAGAAGCAAAGCACAGAAGTCAGCATGAGGCATAAGCATGGCTTTGACGAATGGTAAGATCCAGCATTAATGAGCTCGGGTAGAAATAATAGTTACGGACATGAGTTTCATCTTTCTAAAATTTTGTAGAATTGTAAAAACTTCAGGAAAAAGACAGGCTACTCATTGTTGCCCTTCTCCTACTAATCCTCTTCTTCCTCAGTGCCTTCCAATGTAATATCAGAGATCTAGAGCAGGGATTTGAGAAGTCATTTAAACTGCCATTTCACAGTTGAGGAAAATGAACTTCAAAGAAAGGTTATCTATCAAAAATATCAATGAAAGGTTGTCTATCTCTGAGTTATTAAATCATCCAAAGTTTTGCTTGTAGACTTAAATCAGGTCTTCCTAATTCTGAGATCATCACTCTAAGATGCGACTTTTCTTCTCATTAAATGATGGTTCTTTCCATTGCTTAAATTATCTTTTGATTTATGAAAAAACATAGAGGCTGTTCTGTGTTGGACACAACAAGGTTGTTATGACTTCATTTCTGAAAGTCTTTCCTCCATTTGCTCCAATCTAGCAATCTTGGATTTTTAGACAAATTTGATTGGGGAAAATCCAGCATCCTGGATATTTTGGTTGCTTCTGAGGCTACCACCTTCTTTTCTCATTTTCTTCCCAAGTCCCACAATGCCACAATTAAACCTTACTTTAAGTTCCATCATAAATCTAACCTCTCTCTCTGAGTGTGAAAAAGGGTGGGCAAAATAAGTCAATAAGCATTTCTGTGATGTCCGTATAGGAGGTGCAAGCAGTACACTAGATGTATAATACAGACCCTTCTTTTGTCACTTAAAGAGCAAGAGTAATTTCTGCAAAACCGTACACAATACCCCTACTTATTATGCCAGATGCTGCTTGCAAATAATCATATACAATCACTCACTCTATTAATAGGAGCAGCATCTTATTAGAAGTCTTATTTAATAAGTAATGTGATTAAAAAGCACTTTGGTAATACAAAATGTTTTATAAATACTAAGTAATAATTGGAATAATTAGAGTACAAGGTAACCAAAGAATTTACTAGGTTGGTGTTTAGAGCTGAAGGTTATCTCTTTATTTTAGAGCACAGATCCTTCTGATTCTAGCACAGTATTTTGCAAGAGAGTATTCTAGGGGGGAGGCGGAGGCAAGATGGCGGTGTAGCAGCAGCAACATATCGCAGCTCTCACATAGCCACCCCAAAATACCCATAAAATAGGACTCTAAACCAATCCTAGAATTCCAAAACGCACACAAAGATACTTCCCACTAAAGTCAGCTCGGCTACAAGGAAACATATCAACACTGCGAACCGAAACCAGCCTGGCCTGAAGCCACGGCTGTGCCCCAGTGGCGGTCGGACAAAAGGAGCAGTGAGCGGATTAGCGGCAGCTGCGAGCAGTGTTCAGAACTAGGTCAGTGGAACGTGTGAGATCTTGGGAGAAAAGCAGTCCGGCAGAAAGGCCTCCAGAGCGGAAAAGCGAAAGGCAGAGGTTTTGCACCCATCTCTGCGTTGCAGCTTCCCGCTGCGGCCTGCAGACAGCAGGGGGACTAAGCGATTGTTCTGAGGCCAGTGCTCTCGCGTTGAGCGGCCTGGATCCGGATTGCTGTCTTGGGCCTCGGTCTTGGAGTCCTCATTATCCAGCAAGCCAGAAGTAAATAGGAAGGGTCCCAGCACCTTCCTGAGAGCTACAGCAGCCGGGAGGACCCCAGCGATTTGGGACAGAGCTTTCCCTTCTGCAAGCAGAGCCCCATAGAGATTAAAAAAAAAAATCATGGACTGGACCAACCAT
>JAQQSV010012558.1:0-12735 GCA_028646515.1 Pseudochirops corinnae
GAAGGAGGGAAATATAGTCAGTCTTTCACAATATGTCCATTGTGGAGATATTCTATGTACTACACATGTAGATTCTGTATTGAATTGCTTGTCTTTCTGGTAGGGGTGGGTTACGAGGGAGATGGGGAAAGAATCTAGAATTTAAAGTTCTAAAATCAAATGTTAAAAAAAATACATATATATGTATATATATACATATATATATATATATATGTGTGTGTGTGTGTATATATATATATATATAATTTACATGCAACTGGGAATTAAGATATAAAGGCACTGGGCTAAGGAGATCCATCTTGCCCTACTTGAAAGTCAGAGGGGTGACAGGGGAGGATATAGGAGAGAGCAGATTGGGGGAGGGGGTGCACATGGGATCACTGTTTTGGGGTAGTGGGTAGGAGAAAGATGGGGAGAAAATTTGTAACTCAAAATCATGTGGAAATGATTGATGTAAACTAAAAATAAACAAAAGTTAATTTAAAAAAAAAGATTTGCTGTTTGCTGTTCTCCTTTCCTTACTCTGGGTTCCATTCTAGTCAAATTTGGACTCCTTGCTACTCCCTGATCTCCCACTTTCTCAATGCTGCAAAGGCTATTGGTTCCCCATAACTCATTCTGTGCCTCCACTTCTAATCCTTGGCTCCCTTAAGAGCTTAGCTCAGATCCTATGTCCAACAAGAAAGCTCTTTAACATTGCTAATGGTAACTTCTCTCTCTTCAAATAATCAGGCATATCTTTATTTGTTTGTATGTTGTGTTTCCCCAGTAAAGTATGAGCTTCTTAAAGACAGGACTGTTTTTTTTTTTCCATTCTGCCTTTGTCTCCTCAGAACTTAATATGGTATCTTCCACATGATGAGTACTTAACAGATGTTTGTTCATTTAGGTTGTATTTTAGACTTGTTATAGATTAGACCTAAGGTCAAACCACAATTAGATTGTTATTAGACCTGAGCCTTGCACAATAGACTTCAGCCTTTAGGACCCTACCCAGGAACTGATCTTTATGCATCAGACCAGTGGTTCTCAACCTTCCTAATGCCACGACCCTTTAATACTCATATGTGGGCATATCTGCATGTGGGTGGACCTGCCTGGAGATGGATAGAGGAGTGGTGTCTTGGTTCCTAAGACCATCAGAAATATGTGTTTTCCAATGGTCTTAGGCAACCTCTGTGATCCCTGTGAAAGTGTCATTCGACCCCCAAAGGGATCACGACCCACAAGTTGAGAACCACTGCATTAGACCAACGTCCAACCTGTCCTTACCTCTAGGATCAGAACCTCAGGCACTAAGCCCCTCAGTTCAAAGACCAGATACTATAATACCAGACCCTCTGCTCAAGGATCCTGCTTCAGACCAAGGATTCAGACACCATACGTCTTGCTGTCGAGATCTTATCTACACATAAGACCACTGATACCAGAACCAATCTAAAGGAAAATAGCTGACCAGTGGCTTCTTACATTCATAGACATATCTGCAGATAGATCTTAATTTATTTCTTCATTCAGCTGCAAAGGGATTCACATATCCAAATGCCATGATCTGAATGGTTGTTGATATTGTGCAGCTGTTTTTCAGTCACATCCAACTCTTGATGACTCCATCTCAGGTTTTCTTGGCAAAGACACTGGAGTGATTTGCCATTTCCTTCTCCAGCTCATTTTATAGATGAGGAAACTGAGGCAAACAGGGTGAAGTGATTTGCCCAGGATCACATGGTTAGTTAGTGTCTGAGGTCACATTTGAACTCAAATCTTCCTCACTCACCTGGCACTCTATCATTTGTTATTGTGAACCACTGTTCAGCTGCCCAAATGATTTTCCTAATGTGCAGATCTAGCTTGTTACCTCTCTTTTCAATAAGTTACAGTGGCTTCTTGTTATGGCTGTGATCAAATATGTTTAGCATTTTAAAATAGTCACAACCTGGCCCTTTTACCTTTTCAGTCTTCTTTACTACCCTCCAAGACTTCTACAATCCAGCTACACTGGGCCTACTGACTGTTCCTCAGAATATTCCATCTCCAAAGCCTTTGTCCTGGCTGTCTCCCATGCCTGGAATGCTTTCGCTCCTCCCCTCTTCCTCTTAAGTTTCCCTGACTTTCTTCACGACTTAGCTCAAATCCAGCTTCCTGAAGAAGACCTTTCCAGGTCCCTGTGTATTGTTAGTGTCTTCCCCTATGCATTACGTTCCCTTTGTACAGTATATATCTCATATGTAGTTAGCTGCATGCTGTCTCTCCCCATTGAAAGGAGAGTTCTTTGAGAGTAGGGACTGCGTTTTTATCTTTCTTTATATCTCCAAGTTTGAGTATGGTGCCTGGCACACAGCAAGTACTTAATATGTGTTGATCCTGAAATTGCACAGCACACCTAGTAAAACAGCAAAGATGACAAAAATAATGAGCCAGGAGTATTAATGCACTGTTGGTGGAGTTGTGACTTCATTGACTGGGGAATAGCTAAAGAAATTGTGGCATGTGAATGTTATAGAATAGGACTGTTCTGTCAGAAACAACAAGCATGATGAATGCAGAGAGGTCTAGGAAGACTTATATGAACTGATGTGATGTCAGGCAAGCACAGCCAAAAAAGACAACATACAACACAGCAAATGGAAAGCAGAACAACCAAAAAATCTTCAAAAACGAATGTGTAAGAATTACAAAGTACAAGCTTGACCACAAAGAAAACATTTGAGAAGACAGCTCCCCTCACTTCTTTTAAGAGGGTACAGAACCAATGCACATATTGTCAGATTTTTTCATTGTTTTGATTGGGTTTTGCCTATTTTTCTTTGCTTTTTTTTCCTTCTTTTAAAAAAAAATCTTTGTTAGAAGGGACAGCTCTCTGGGAACTAGGGAGATACAGAGGAAAATTTAGGTGATATAAAATAAGAGCTCAATAAAGTTTTATCTTCAAAAATAAACACTTGTTGACTTACTTACTTAGCTGTAAGGCTGTGGCAAAATGTCAACAACAGAATAAAGTAAAAGGGGCCCAGCCCTGGGATTCAGGGAAATCTGGAAGCTAGACCCAACTTTGCTACTAATTGAACGTGTAACCTTGGGAAAAATTGTTTGGTTTTTCCTTAGCTATGCAATGGGATTAATAATGCCCAGAGGCATTGTGAGGGGAATCTGCCCTGGTTCTTTTGATTTGTGATTTATGAGAAAGTTCTTAGGAAGAAAGGGGCTATAAATATTAGCATTAAATAAATTCAAGGCTAATTCATTGTTTTCTGTCACATCATCAGTTTATTTATTGCTCACATGGGGGTCAATACCATGTTCTGTGAGTTTTCCCAATTCTTAACTCAATAATAAAGACAGTTCATACTTACATAATGCTTTATTAGAACATCTCATTTTAATCTCATTTGACCCCCTTCCCCAAATAGAGAGTGCAGGTATTATTATTATTATTATTATCTCCCTTATCTACCAACCTACTTGCCTTTCACTTGTCCTTTCACTTTTCTCTCTTCCAGTATCCCTTAGCCACATCCCCACAATAGAAAGTCTGAAGAACCCCACAGTACTCTGACTCATTACCCACTTATGAATGGTCATGGGTCTGCCCTCCCCCATGCACATGGATATCACTTCAACAATCAGGGTAGCCACTAGCTATAATCCTTCTGTTAAGATGGAGGACCACTGGTCCTTGAGAGCATCCTCCGGAACCTAGACACTGACATCCATAAGGACCCCTGGGCCCTGCACCTGAGCCCTAAGAATCTTCAAGTCTTTGCATTCATTCTGCAGCTGAAACCTCCTACACCTGCTGTCTCCCTCAATTACAAAGTTAATTCCTTGAAAGGGAGCATCACCTTATTTTTCTACATAAATCTCCAAGCTTATTTATCACAATGCTTGATACATAATAAACATTCAATAAATACTTTTTTTATTCATTCATCCATTCCATTTTGTAACTGAGGAAACTAACGTCCCAGGAAGTTAAATGATTTGTGTAAGCTCACCCAGCTAATAAGTAGCAGTCAGGATTCAAACCCACATCTTCTAACATCCAATCCGCTTTTCTTTATACTTTCTCTCTGTATATTGACCACATTATAGATAAGGTTAACCTAGATGAGTACCCTTAAATAAGGCAAAGTAAATAACATGGTAAAGTGCAAAGAACATTGTCTTTGGAGTCAGAGAAACTAGATTCAAATCGTGCCTCTGAAGTTTACTACAGGCATGACCTTAGTTAAGTCATTCAACTACCCTGAGTCTCAATTTACTCATCTGAAAAATGAGCAATTTGGATGAGATAGTTTCTGGGGTCTATTATAGATCTATGAACTGTCTGGCCCTCAGTTTCCCTATCTGAAAATTAAGAAAATTGGACTATTGATTGCTAAGGTCTCTTCCAGATTTAACATTTAGTGACTTCCTAACACTCCCTTTTTGGAAACCTTTGTGGGATTCCTTGTAAGTTCTAGCCCCATGTCTCCTGTTATCACAACAAGCAACAAACAGTAAAATCTCGCAAGGACATTCTGTTGAACCAGCAGGATTCCCCTCAGAGGCCTGGACCAATCAAAAAGTCAAAGACCTGGAGGATCTGTTCTTTAGATTTCAAGACTATGAACTGCGTTGCTACAGCTGAAATTCCACCTTACCACTGTGTGAAATCAGTCAAACAGCTAGTTATAAAGATTCTTCAATTAGATTTCTTCAGCTTAACTGATTCTGAAAGCACTGGGCCATTGAATACAGCAAAAACACTGATTTTCATGGTTTGGCACTCTCCAGACAAAAACCTCAGATCAGTCTCTACAGAGAAGAGTATTAGGGCCTATTCTTCTTTTGAATTCATTCCTCACTGTTGAGATTTTTATTGCAAGCTTGCTGCTAGTTCCTTGCCCATCTTCCTTCTGGCTGGTATCAGTATGTGCCAGGTAAATGGAACACAATGTTAATTTTATTCTCTTCCTTCCTGAAGGGAGCTGATTAAAAAGATTCCTAGATTAGTGCTTTTTTGAGAGAAATAAAGTAGAAATAGTTCTAATCAAGATAAACTCCAAACCTCAAGAAACTGATGTAAAGTCACAATACATGTTTTAAAGGAAACAGATGGTACTTAACAAAAGTCTAAGTTGTCTTAATTATTCCAAAAATAAATTATGTGAATAACAGGTAACATTTAGAAGACAAAGAATTAAAGGACAGCAGCTAAGCACAGAAAACAGTAGAGAAATCTTCCTCTTTAATTAATATCCATGCTTCACCCAAGAGGGAGCCTTGGAGAAAAAAGGACCAACTGGGAAATCAGAAGACTTGGGTTCAAATTCCAGCTCTGCCACCAACTTGCTGTGTGACTAGGGTAATCCTCCCTTTAGACTTCCATTTCATTTGTCCAATGGAAGTTTGGAAGAGATAATATCACAGTACCCTTCCAGGGCTAAATGTTCTTGGGGCTATGAGTCTATCTCTCCCTCTATTTCCCCTCAGGCCACATAAAGAGTCAAAATGAAATGGATAAAAATTTTCCCTGGTCAAATAGTATAACGTATGTAAATATACTTTCCTGGAACACATTGCTTTGAGAAGATTAAAAAGGCTCTGGGTCCCAATATGAGGTCAGTGTATCTGCACATGCCTACTGCTGGCCTCATCAGCATGCAGATCTTGTATCCAAAATATGTTTGGCAGAATAATATAAGAACCTGAAATTTTCCACTCTTCTATCAGCCTAATCAGAAAGGACTCAAAATTTAATTAATTTGCATTAAAGCTCCTCCCTCTTCCAAATTAATAATCTACTATAGGTCAACCATAAATCATTTAGTATTAAAAGTCATGTGTAGTAATTACTCCTTTTCATTTCAGTGCCCTAAACTAGATTATAGTTATTAGTCACACCATAGCCTTTATTCAGAGTCTAGCTACAACCAACACAAAACACAGGTTTTAAATGTTTATAAGGTCATTAGAGTGAATTTAAATGTTAGAAGACTTGCCCAAGGTCACAAGGTAATAAGTGACTGAAGGAGTATTTAATATGGTATTTTTTCCTCAATATACCAATTCCAGATCTGATGATATTTCCACTAATCCTCACTTTCATCCTCAAAACATAAATTATTAGAATACAGAATCACTGGATGTCAGATATGAAAGGGTCCTCAGAGATCATTTGGCTCAACTCCTCCTTTATAGATTAAGAAACTGAGTCTCAGAATGATCAAAGGAATTCCACAAGTTCCTAAGGGGAAGGAAGATCTCATTTCTCTCTAGTAACTTGATTGTAATGACACATCAAAAATGAAGGACCTAGAGAGGCAATGTAGTGGAAAGAGCACTAGACTTAGAGTCAGACTATCTGAGATACAGTCCAATTTCCATCACTTCCTAGCTTGCTAACTAAGGACAACCTAAGGGATAATGTCTGAGGGTGGATTTAAAGTCAAGTCTTCCTGACTCCAGGTTCAGAGCTCTACCCACTGTGTACCCTAGTTGCCTAGAGATAATAACAGCACCTATCTTATTAAGTCAGTATGAGGATAAAATAATGTCTGGTGATAGTACAGTAGATAGAGTGCTGGGCCTGGAGCCAGGAAGAGCTGAGTTCAAATCCAACCTCAGACACTTAATAACTGTGTGACCTTGGACAAGTCACTTAACCCTGTTTGATTCAGTTCTTCATCTGTAAGAGATAGAGAAAGAAATGGAAACCACTCCAGCATCTCTGCCAAGAAAACTCCCAAATGGGGTCATGGATAGTCAGACAAAACAAACAAACAAAAAAACTCAACAACATGTAAATGTTAGTTATTATTATTATAGCTAATTTTGTGTGATATTTCATTCTATTAAGGGATCTGTAATCAGTCCTATCAGTGTGGGTATTCCCTCCAAAGTACACATCTCAGTTCATCTTATGTGTCTCTTTTCCATATCTTTCTATCAATCCTCCACTGTGAAGGACAACATGCAGGGAACCTTGTTCTAGACATTTTAACATTGCATGAATTCTGGTCATCCCTCACTCTATTGGGCCTGTCTTTTGGTTTTCATACTACCTGGAACATAGTAGGTACTTAATAAATGCTTTACAACTGGCCCCATTTCCTTTTCTATTTTTATGTTATTTCTTACATTCAAGTCATCATATACAATACACCACAACCTGTTTATCACTGGTAGTACCTTTACAGTTGGTTCAATTTCATTTTCTGAAATTGGATTGTTTAATTTCATGGTCTGTTAATGTGGGTATTTCATATTTTTGTAGACAATCCATTTATTTTAACATCTTCAGTTTTGCCGGAGGATGGTGGCATATGTTAGATTCTGTTAATTCTTTTTATTTCATCTGTGTGGTAATTTTACCTTGTTCGTTTTTATTTTGTTAATTTTATTTCCCCCCTCTTCTTTTTAATCAGGCTGGTTAAAGATCTATCTTTTTTGATGGTATTTTCAAAGAATAATCTTTTAGTCTTGTTTATCCATGCCATAGACTTTTGTGATTTCCAATTTATCTATTTCTCCTCTAATTTTCAAGGCTTCTTTTTTGTGAATGTTTCTTGTGTTTATTTGCTGAATTTTAATTTTATGTTCAGTTCATTAATCTTCTCTTTTTCAACTTTGTTCCGGAGTGTTCTGAGAAATATGGTTTTTCCTCTGGACTGCTTTAGCAGTGCCCTTGGAGATTTGGTATGTGTCTTCTCATTGACATTGACTTTCAAATAGTTATTAATTGTTTATATGATCCAGTCATTACTCAAGATGTTATTTTTAAATGTAAAGAGGTCAGAGAAATTTGGGTCCTTACCAACCACTGTGTTTTATATAATCATGCAAATCAAAGAATAGATTAGCAGGAGTAATAAGATGATGATGTGTAAACAAGGTGTTAACACCTAGTGACTCATTACAAAGTGTCAACAACTTTGATGGAATTAAAGGAAGTCTAGTCATTAGAGGAGCAGAAAATTGGTCATACCTGAGAAGAAATTGCTCTTAGTGGGATAAGATGAGGGAGAAGAATCCTCTCTATGACTATCTGAACTCCAAACTTTACAAGTAAGTTTACTTTTAAGGGCCAACTAGAGACTTATCTATCTTTTGCAGAATGGGATGCTTCACATTGAAGTCAATCAAAGCTCACCTACTTCCTAAAAGGAGAAGGTTTTAACACCTTATTAGGAAACTAGTACCTCAGTATTTTGTGACTACACCAACTGAGCCTCGGGGGTGCAGTAAGCAACATTCTCATAAGACACTTTATTTAGACTAATCACTCCTGTATATGTTCTATTAATTGCTATTTTCCTGAGTTATGTTCTATACAGGATACATTCAGTCTTTCTAATTTTTTCATTTAGTTATAATTCCTCTGTTCCCAAGAAATATGATCTATTTTTATAAGGATATCATGTGGTGCTGAAAAATATGTTCATTCTTTAAGTATTCCATTTAGATGTCTTAAGTATTTCAGCTTTAAATTCTCCAACTTCAATTTGTCATATACTTTCTTTTTTTGTTTCTCTCTCTGTTAGATCTGTCCAGTTCTAAAAGAACATTAAGTCATATAATTATCATGCTAATATCTATTTCTTTTTGCAATTTAATTTACCTTTTTAGACACTATACCATTTGATGCATTTATATTTAGTATTGATACAGGTCCATTTTCTATGGTTCCTTTGGTTTGTATGAATAGAGTGTTGAGGGACCTTTAGTAAGTGCCTTCCATGTACATAGATAGCACCACACTAGATGCCAAGAGAGATACAAAGTTTAGATAAAACATGTTGATTTATAATCTGGTAGCGGACATGACACACATACTAGTTTCTATAATACAAAAAAAATACATAAGTCTGTAAGAGAAGTGCTAAGGGAGTGTTATGTGAGGTGCTTGTATATTGAAAAGTAATTATTGACTGGTTCTAAGGAAGGCTTCATAGAGGCAGTGAGAATGGAGCTAGCCTTTAAAGAACAGTTAATACAATATTAGTAGACAGTGAGGAAACCTAAAGGATCAGCAATGAAAGGACTATCTTAGGGAGTACAAATGGTTCAGATTGGCTAGAACGTGGAATGAAGAAGTAAAAAGTATACATATATCAAGCTCACCATGCTAAGTGCTGGGACACAAATAGAAAAATGAAGACTGTTCAGGCTCTCAAAGAGCTCACATTGTAATTGGGAGAGATCATACATAAAAGAAAGTTTTACTGCAGCAGAGATGGAAGGTCCCAGAAGTATTAATGGTACCTGTGTCTTCCTGACTCCAATTCCTACTCTATTCATTCCATCACCTAGCTGCCTCATAACAAGGCTAGAGCTACTCACAAAGAAGATCAATATTCTTGGACTTGTTTGGACAACTATTGAACAAAATTGATCAGGGAGAGGATGGCGGTGGGAATATTAACAGATCTTTTTAACAGTTCTAATGAATGAAAATAAGGGTCTGTACCAAGTTCTTGAGAGCAGAAATGGAAAGGACCTGGAAGATGAAAGACAACTTAAGGATCGATATACTTTGAAGGGTCATCAATAATGTAAGTATCAAATTGCCTCTGATTGGGATGGGCACTTATAAGATAATTTCAACTTGGAAGCTTTGCTCTGATGACTTTGAAAAGGAATTTATTCCACAACTTTTTTTAAACATTGATTTGCCTCCATTTTGAGCTAAAAATCCCAATTTTAGCAAGCTCTCAACACTTTTCCAAGTGTAGCCAGTGTTGTACTGGCTGGTGGCATATAGGCAAAACTATCTGCAAATGGACAAGTTTCTACATGTAGTAATAAATACAGATGCATGAATACCAAATGTAGTACTGAGGAAGCTAGAGTAACATGAATAAACCACAGAGAAGTCCCTAAGAACTTGCAGGCAGATGTACGTCTCTAATAGTCCATTTGAGTCCCTCAAGAGCAAAATTCAAATGGCAACAAATATTTCCAACACTGAATAAATGGCCATATTTGAATATCAAGTATGTAATTATTCATCTGCCTGGTAAAGCCAGCTGTTGCCAACCAGACGCTTAATTTTTAAAATGAGTTTATTCTTACATTAGCAGTATGGAAAGTGGTGAACAAGCCAATAAATCTATTTGTTTAACAATAGTACTGAAAAATATCGTGATTCCTGCAAGTTTGGATTTCTTTTTATAGGGGATTCAGTGATGTCTCAGCAGACAGTGGCTTCAGATACAGAATTCCAAATTTGTTTTTATACCTTCTTTATCTTTTTTGAGTTTGCCCAATTTTGTGGTATCACTAAGAAGGATTCTGAGCTGTGACTTTGGAGTTTTGAGGTCCAGTCTCAATTCTACCTCTACAAAGACTGGACAAATTACATCAGTTCCCTGGGACTTAGTTTCCTCATCTATAAAATGGAGTGGAAGAAAATAATAGTTTGCTTTCAGTGGGACTCAAATTTTGCTCTCATATCATGTTAACTGTGAATGTTGGTGGGCAAAGTCTCTACTTTGTGACTCCCTATCTTCTGTAGGATTTCATATCTTCTCAAGCTATGTGGACAGTTTATGAGTGAGACATCAGGAGGGTGTGTATTTTGTTGGGGGTTAGACTGTGCCCATCAGGGACACCAAAAACAGTTGCAACTTCATGATGTGTTGTGGTGGAACTATCTCAAAGAATTCAGTCAGACCACCTCTAATCCAAGTATAGGCATTTATTGAGACTGATTTCTCTCATAAAGTGGGCTAAGTTCCAAGAGGAGCCAGCAACTTTACAGAAAGCAAGATGGATTTTTATAGGGTAAAGATGCAATTATATAATAGAAATTATGAATATTAAAAAGGCAGGAGGGGTTTGTTAAGGGATTAGGTAATAGGGGAAGGGTCCCAGCCACAATGGAACTGTACATGTAATTACCCCACCTACTTGGGAGAGGGATATGTATATATGATAATGATATTATAATAAGCCTCTCTATGTCATAAATTTCCTCCAGGTCAGTTCTTTACTACTACTGAGAAGGTGCCTACTTAGGGAAAGTTCCTCCTATTGTTTTAGAGTCCACATCCTGCTTGTGCATCCTGGTGGTGCTGGTTTCTGACTGGCTGAGTAATGTGGTCCTGTCTAAGGCTAGATGGATGTGGTTGTGGTTGAGTGAATGGATACACCTTCTGTTTCTGTGGGAAATATGAGGAATGGGTCTGGGAACAATGGCCAGCTAGACGCAGTGTCTGGGTCACATGGACACGACCGCTGTTCTGTGAGAAATATGAGTTTGTGGTTACACCTGTTGTTCTAGTGAGCAGTGAAGCACATATGAAGAAGTTAGGATATTTGTAGGGGGTGAGTGGCTAGGTAGGGGCAGTGGGCCACCTGTTCAGTGGGACCTAAAAGGAAGTTAGAATACTGGGGTTGGGGGCAGCTTTATTAGGATTCCATCAGTGAACTCACTCTGTTCAATTACTAGGGGCAGGTGGAAGTGTTCTGAATTTTTTTTATATTCATTCATGATTATTTTTAATTTTTTTTTTTGTTACTGACTGTCTTCTTGGTCCACCTCCTTGTGCTAAGAGGCTCAAGCATGGGCCATGACTCATCAACGATGTGTTGGTTTTCATAGATCACTGGATGGAAAGGTATCCAGAATCCATTAGCCCTAGGTTGTCATGTCAGATTAACCAATGAGAGGAGAGGAAAAAGTCATGATGGGGTACAGGGTTAGGAAATGATAGAAGTTTAGTGAGAGAATGGTGTGGAGACCTAGACCCAAAGAAGACTGGTCAACTGGGCCAGGGACGTCAATGATTCAGACAAAGGGCAACGTTCCCTGGTGCAGAGAACTAGATTAAACTATAACTAGGAAATAGTTAACAAAATAAATAAAAATACAACAGAACACAGATAACCTTAATATGTGTTTTTCTAAGTCAAGATGTGTCCCACAGAGATCCTTATGTACAAGTTAGTGGCTCCCTATTGCCTACTGAGTTTGATATCACAATCTGGGTCACAGGATCCAAGACTTCTGTAGGGAAGAAGAAAATGAATCAATTCCAACATGTAAAACCATGCCAGCCAGAAAGATGTAACTAGTAGAATTCACTTCAGGCAGAGAAGTGGAAACAGAGATTACAGAGGAAAAAGAATGAGAATGACTTCCAAGGGGTCAAAGTATGGTGATCTCTAAACAAGGATAAGGGAGGTACGAGGCCCAAGACTCTAAGGAAGATAATTTGGGGCCCAGAATGGGAAGAGGCTTCCTCACCAAGATATTGAACAGGGACTAGGGAGATGCCCCTGAGTATGACTTAATAAGTAAATAAATGATCAGCATCAGACGAATGTGCCAACCCAAGCCTCTAGCTGAGGGCTCAAGAAGTTGATTCCAAATGGCTGCAATACAGAAGCCTGGTCATTCAAATCCATGATAAAAGCTGGTATTAAGACTAGCATCAAGATGTAGTCTTAATCAGGAGGAAGGAACAAGGAAGCTAATGATGACCCGTATTTAGAGATCAAGGCATAAATCAAACCTTTACTGTTTTCCTGAGTTACTCATTACACGTCTTCCCTTTCCTATAGGGTTTTGCAGTAAATCACCTAGTAAAATACTTTTACAACTTTTATGTTTTTTTTTTATTTGCTCATTTACTTTTTATTTACAAGATTCAGTTCCACAATCACTTGAGTTTCAGATTTTCTCCCCTCCCTTCCCCCCACCCCCATGGTGGCGTGCAATCGTGTATAGGATCTGCAAATACTTTCACA
>JAQQSV010012559.1:0-12735 GCA_028646515.1 Pseudochirops corinnae
TATATGCTAGAGATGTATTATCATATTTAATTCATTTTTGTTTTAAGAAACTGAAATGATTCTTTCAACTCCTTAAGTAAAAGGACCATATCTTACTCATCTCTTTATCACCCACAGTCTTTAACCAAAGTCTCACATTTGGTAGGTGCTCAGTATGTATTCCCTGATATGATTCACATTGATCTTATTTCTGAAAAAACTCCAGGCATGTTTGCAATGCCCCCATTAAGCGAGATGCTAAAAGGCCCCAACAAGGAGCAACTCACAAGTCATATACAAAGTATATGGTTTTTCCACCCTTTTTCTGGCTAAGAACAGCAGAGATGTTAGCCAGTCTGGAATCGGCTCTTTTTTCCTAGGTTTCAGGGTTCAGTTTTGATCGAGCTTATTTCCCTCACGGTGACTAATCTAAGGCACTATTTCTTAAAAATTCTTTTCACATTCAGTATTTTTGTATAAGAATCCTTGACTCCTCAGGAACATTCACACACTGACTTTGTTTTTCAAGACTTCGTTCTTTTTTTCTGGAATCATAGTCTTGCAAAGCCATTCTAAGAATTCCAGGGTTCATTAATTCATAAAAGCATTGTCTTTCTTGGGTGTCCTATTGACACATCAAACTCAACACATCCATATTGAACTCATTATCTTCTCTTATAAACTTGTCCCTCCTACCAAGATTCTAGTTTCCTGATCATGTCATCCATGCATTCATCCATTTCATAGGCTTAGAGTCATACTTTATTATATCATCTTCTACATATGATCAGTTCTCAGTTTTATCCATGAGAACTCTATATTATTTCTCATTTCTACCTCTCCCTTCAATTCCCATTGCCTCTGCCCTAATATGAGTCCTAATGACCTCTTATTTGGACTATTGTGATAGCCCTCTATTCAGTATTCCTGCCTCTAGTTTCACTTCATTTCAATCAGTTCTCCACGTATTCTTCCCATGTCAAAGTCTATGCCAATTCCTCAGTCAAATGACTTTTGGTGGCTCCCTATTGTCTACCAAAGAAAATACAAATTGACATTTAGCATCTGATATTCAGGGTCCTTCAAAAATCTTACCCCAACTTACTTTTCCAGTCCTATTTTAAACTATATTCTAGCCTAACTAGATAACTTGCTATTCCAATTGTTCTTGACATATATTACTTTTTATATAGTCTGCTTTGTTACTCACTTTTCAATAAGCAACCTGCCTCAGTACCTTACAATAATAACATATATAAAAACACACAATCATGCAAAGTCAAGGAGAAGAAATAACTATTGTAATAGTATGCAGAGTGTCTTTTCTCTTCTCCTGGGCACTGTCTAATTTAGCATATAGCCTTTCACAGTTTGGAGTGATCTCTCCACCCAGACTCACTCTACCATCTTGTCCAACTATATCTCTGTCTACTGAAACTTTTCCCTTTCTCCAAAGACCAGCTATACCTAGAAATCTCCCCTGAGCCCACAGGTTAAACTTCTCATCTTATCCCAAGAGAGGCAGCAGAGGGTAGTGGATGGAATGCTGGATTTGTAGTTAAAAAAAAAAAAAGAACAAGATTCCAACCTCACTTCAGATACTACTTTGGCAACTAAAGATAAATCACTTAACTCTCAGAGTCTAAAATGGTGAGAATTACTATAGTACCCACCTCACAGTGTCAAAGTGAAACTCTAATCAGGAAATGGATGAAAAGAGCTTTAGAAACTTTAAAATAATACGTGACATTACTTTTTCATTTGGAATTGGCCCATATACTTATACAATAAAATTTCTGTATTAGGAGAAACCTCAAGCCCAACCTGAATTGGAATCTAACAGGCAGTTAGGTGGTATAGTGGGTGGTAGATCAGACCCGGAGTCAGGAAGATCTCAGTTCAAATCCTCCTCAGGTACTTCCTAGCTGTGTGATCTGGGCACATCACTTTACTTCTGTCTGCCTAAGTTTCCTTATCAATAAAATGAGGATAATAATAGCACCTAATTCCCAAGATTGTTGTGAAGATAAAAGAAGCTAATACTTGTAAAACACTTTGCAACCTTAAAACATGCTTATAAAAATGCTAGCTATTATCATAATTACATTATTTTCAACAAGTAGATGTTTTGCTCTTGCTAAAAAAAGCTCCAATAAGGTATCCCAAGGCAACCCATTCCACTCTGGAACAGTTATAATTGTTAGGAAGTTCTTCCTTAAACACAGCAAAAATTTGCATTTCTGATATGTGTCTCTCTGAAACTTTTATCCATTTCTCTTGGCTCTGCCCACTGGGGTCAAGAAAAAAGAAATCAAATATGTCTTCTCCATGATATCCACTCAAATATTTGAAAGCAGCTATCATGTCTCCCTACCTCCAAGCTTTATATCTACAGTCTTAATATCCCTCCATTCTTTTAACCAGAACTATTATGACCTAAGGACAGCCAGGTGTCTCAGTGGATAGAGGGCTGGGCCCAAAGTCAGGAAGACTCATCTGTTTCTTTATCTGTAAAGGAGAGATCATGATACTTGAAGCATCTTACTCATAAACTAGTTTTGAGGACAAAATATGTAAGTACACTGCAAACCCTGAAAGTCTGTGTTAAGTTTCAGTTATTGTTATTATGATCCAGGTTAGTTTGTCTATGTAATTGTTAAAATTTGGCACCTAGAACTGAATGATACATTCCACATGTAGACTGCTTAGGGCAGAGTACAGAAAGGCTACATATAATCTTGGAGCAACAATCTAGCAAAACTAGCATATAGTTGTCTGTGCATTCATTTTACCCTGCTAGTAGATACTATGTTCCTTGAGGGCCTCTTAGACAGTGCATTCTTTTATCACTGTATCCTGCCTGGCACCAAGTACTTGTTAGGACCTTAATAAATATTTCTTGAAATGAATCCCCAGCACTACCACTTACAAAGGTGACAAAGTGGATACAGAGCTAGACCTGGAGTCGGGAAAACAACAAAAATGCGATGATATTGTTACTATTACAATTACTATTAGTTGTATGACCTAAGGCAGGCCACTTCTTTCTGATGTTCAGTTTCTTTATCTGCAAAATAATGCCCCAAAGGGTTATTGTGAGACTCAAAACGGAATATATATGTGTACATGTATGTATATATATATTCATATATATATACATACATGAATATATATATATTCAGCTTGATCACTTTGCAGATTAGGCATTGAGGCCCAGGCAGGTAATGTCTATGATCATACATGGATAATGAAAAGAATACTCAATATTTGAACTGAAGTTTTCTGATTCCAAAGCCTATACACTTTCAACTGAAGATACTGTACTAAGTCCAGATCTTGGTTGGTAACTTCCTTAATGTGAAATAAGGCAGTCTCATGCAGTCTAAGAGCTAGAACTCTGAGGTTATTGTTATCAGGAAACATACATTCTCCATCCTTTAAACTGCTTTGGCCCCTGACAAAATGGAGCTTTTGGAGCTTAAATAAGATTGAAAACTGACAGATGTTGGAGGGGGGATTGCTAGAATAGACAGTAGAACTAGAGTTGAAAATGTCTTTTTGTATCATATATTTATATATCCTTTATACAGATGAAAAAATAGAGGATGAGAGATTAACTAACAAGCCTAAGGTAGTAAGTGGAAGAGGAAGTATTTTAATTTAAATCTTTTGACCCCAAATCAAGTTTCTTTTCTTGTATGCTACGCTGACTTTGCAGTTCACATGCAAAACTGATAAGATAGCTGTTCTAGTCACTTCCAAAATGAGAGTCTGTGATACTATGCCTGCCGATGGACATTCTCTTGGCTTCCCAAAATGACATCTCTTTGTTAAGTGGTATCTTTGAAAATTCTTAAAATATATTTTTGTTAATTGACTTATAAAAGCTTACATTATTGGCTCCATAAATTGTTTCCTGGACAGGCTTTTTTGTTCATCTGCACATTGCATAGGCAGTTGATAGGAGCCCCAGAGAACTGTTACAAAATCCACAGTGAGATAAAGTAAAACAATATCAAAGGATGTCAAAATTCAGATCATTGTAATTACCAATCTTCACTACATAGATTGATGAAGAAAATATTCTTCCTTCCTCTCTTTAGAGAGGTGGGGGAACACACATGTGAAATAAGGCATGCACTGAGGCATATACCTAGTAAGTCAGATATGGTCAAGCTGGTTCGTTTTTATCAAAAATTATACTTCATTGTTACAAAGGAAACAGTCTTATGATGGGTGCAAGGATTAGGTAAATTACTAATGTTACAAAAACAGTAATAATGAAACATTTTTAAAAACCACCATCAACAAAATAGTAACCACAATTTTCAAGACCACATGTTCCTGAAAATCCAAAATTTCAAAATCAACCACTACTCTAAAATAGAGCTTCTCCTGGAATCTAGAAAATGAAATGCATTTATCTGGACATTGATGGAGGAGCACAACCCAAGCCCTACTTCTACTGTTACATTATTCTATGTATTTTTTTTTAAGAGAATTCATTCAAGATAATGGATTTTGAACTCTCTGTTTTAGAATAATTTACATCATTTCTGCAGTAACTACTCCCTTGAGTATAAGTAAAATGAGACAGCCATTGCCTGGTGCCAATAGGAGACATACTACTTTCTATTTGAGGAAGGATGGGTTTCTTCACTTATTAAATGTCATTAAATATACTGTACCTTGAAGCTGGTAATTCTTTGTAACTCACGTACAGTGGCATAAAATGATGAATTCCAAGACTGCACAAAGGGAAAGGCAGAATTTGAAAGTTTCCAGGTGCTTCATTCATTGAACCAATTTTATTAGCTGAATTAATAGCTAAATGACCTCAGTTAAGTGACTTCCATTAGCTGACTTCCATGTGGTGAGGTGAGGTGACTTGTCTCTGGTAACATGACTAATGAGGGGCAAAGCCAATACTTGAACCTAGGGCTCTTGGTCCAAAGTCCAGTTCTCACCACCCTGATGAAATTGATTCTGGGATTCCTAAGAGATATTATAGGAGGGGTCTGGGAATTCATAGCTATTTAGAATCAGGAGAGCTATTCCCAGGCCTGAGATTACTCATAGGTAATCATAGGTACTCATAGTCATGCCTAAAGGCAGGATAGCTCAGACAACTTCTATGACTCTCATACTGCTGCCTATAGATTGGATAATTTCACCTTGCACTTCCTTTAATGCTTCTGTTCCTAGATTAAGAAAGGAGTTACTTGTCTCATATACAGAGTCTGGTATTACTATAAAGGGGAGCATGCCCATCACATAGATTTCAAGGCTTAACTGCAGAAAGATTTGGGTTCAAAATCCTACCCTTAAAGCTTACTGACTATGTCACCAACTCTGGCAGTTCAATTGATCTCTTTATGCCTCAAACAATTCCCTTATCTATTAAATTATATATACTTTGCCATCTTCTGTTGGTGTTGGAAGTTTCTTGGTAGATTAAATAATAGCTCTTTCCTAGATTCAAGTCTGAGAGGATAGTGAAGTTCTTAATTCATTTTATGTACTTAATGTACAAGGTAAAAGAAGAATTTTGTATTTTAGTTAGGGAGGCAGGTTTCAGCTCTTGATCCCTCGATGGAGCTTAAATTTCATTGTTTCAGGTAAACTCTGCCTAGAAATAATTGAACACTACCATATCTCTCAGCTCAGCATAAACACAAACATCCTAATGATTAAAACCATCGAAAAATAAAATGAGTTATCCGGGAATAGGGGAAGGGATCAAGAGAAAAAGAAATGAGTGGATCCATTGTTACTAGAGGTACTTAAATGCTGAAACTGAAACTGATGACTTTTCCAGGCTGTTGTAGTTAGATATGGTTTGTCATGCTTCAGGTAAGGGTTTAGATAAGGTGATCTATGAAGCCCCTTTGGAATGAAGATTGAGAGATTCTATAGAGTAATGAAATTTAAAACAATTTCACCTTTAGGGTTGGGAGAAGCAAAAACTGTGTAATAAAATTCCTATGTAGATTCCTCCCACCACCCCCCTGCCAAAAAAAAGAGACATTCAATGGTAGAAGATTTAAAGTTTGAATGGAAATGAATTCCAATTCTGTCACTAGCTGTGTAATTTAAGCCAACTCACTTAAACATTTTGGACCTCAGTTTTCCTATCTGTGAAATAGTGATAATCCCTCTGTTACCTGCCTCATTGTGTTGTTATGATTAAATGAGTGTGTATGAAAACACTTTGTCCCTGTGAAGTACCATGGGAATGTAAGCTATTATTATTCTCTGCAGACTAAAAATAAACCAACCTTTCTAGTCTTCCAGATGTCCTGTTTCATCTTTGCTCGTTTGCTTGTGAAATATTGTTATAAAGAAAACAGTCTGTGGAGGCTAGTCAAGGAATGATGGCAGTCACGCAGAAATACAGCCTACCCTGGGCGAACAGAGTGGCTGTCTTCATTCTGTTAGCAGTGACCTAGCCTGAACAAGCTGCAATCTCCCTTCAGATTTTAATCAAGGTCAAGCTCCATCTCAATTTTCTAACAAAGGCACCATCAGTGGTGAAGGCAGGAGGCTTAGTCACTCATCATCACCAAGCATTCATTAAGAACCCAGATCGGCACGGCTCTATGCTGGCCATCACTGTCAGGAAACTGATGCTTTTGAGTAAGATGGGAGATTAGGCTGATTTGGTACCACAAATCATTCTAGTCACATAGAGGAAGGAAGTAGAACCTCAGAAAGGAAGGTATTTGGACAGAAATGGCTCTACTTGTTTCTTTCCTCACCAGTTTTCTCTTGCATGGGATAGTGGAATGAATACTAATTGTGGAATTCTGATATCAAGGTTTTTAGTCAGAGCTTTCATATGTACCTGTCTGCCTCCTTCCTACCAAGGCCTAATATTCTGGCTCCCAAAATTACCTAGTATCTATCCTGTCTACTTTTATATGAATGACTTCTCCTCCCAAATAGAATGTAAGCTCCTCTAAGACAGGATTGTTTCCTTAAAACTTGCACCATCTATCCCACAGGATATTTGTGAATAAAGCCCTTATAAGCTCAGTGCCGCTTATGTAAGTGTAAGTTTAACTCATGCATTATTATAACAGGGGATTATGAAGAGCAAGATAGAGTAAGGCTTATCTGCAAACCTCTCCCAGAATCTTGGCAGGGAAGGGAAATAAGGATTTGTGGAATAACTGCTATGTACCAGGCACTGTAATGGGTCTTTACAAATAGTATCTCAGTTGGTCCTCACAATCACCCTGCAAGGTAGGTACTATTAGCGTCCACATTTTACAGTTGAGGAAACTGAGGCAGATTGGTTAAGTAACTTGTTCAGGGTCACAGAGCAAACAAGTGTCTGAGACTAGATTTGAATTCAGGTCTTCCTGACTCCAGGCTCAGTGTTACATGAACTACCTCTAAAGGAAATTATTCATGACACAGAATAACTTCAGTTGAATCTAAGATAAGAAAAAAGACCACTCCCACAATGAAAATTATACTAGAGCACTTATATGCATTGAAATCCTACTTAGTATCCTCATATCTTTAACCTCCTCTGGATGCCAGAGGCATGCAGTACAAGCAATCCCACAGGCTTTGGTTTTAACAAGCAGACCTAGTTCCACCATGATAGTAGTTCAGCCTGAACCTTCCCAAATGGCCTCAAGAAGCAGTCCAGTAATGCAAAAGAAAGATAGTACAATTAGCAGGGGGTCAGACAAAAATGTAGGCAGAACAGTCACTAAAAGGGAAAAGGTTTCAGGGCCTAAAGGATCAAAGACTGAAAACTCTGTTGGGATCAGTTTTCTCCTCATAAAGTTTATTTATTATAGGAACCAGAGCCAAATCCAGGTAGCCCTCTTCATTGTCTACTGTGGGTAGAGATCTGTGGAAAAGTGAAAAAGAGTAAGATCAGAAGTAAGCAACTATCTACATTCAAGAGAAAGAATTGGAGTCCAGAAGTCCAAAGAAGAAAGTCTGAAAATAAACCTGATTCACAAACACATAAACTATCAAAAAGGTTCCTACAGGCATAAGAATGAATGAGTAAAAGCTCAGAAGGGCCAGAAAATAGTGAACATATATTATAAAGGAAAATGAAGGAAAATTTTTGTCTCAAAAATTATATGAAATGTCTAGAAATCACATAACAATATTTTTGTTAATGTTTAGTCATACCTGATTCTTCATGACCTGATTTGAGGTTTTCTTGACTAAAGATACTGGAATGGTTTACCATTTCCTTCTCCAGCCCATTTTACAAATGAGGAAGTTGAAGCAGAGTTAAATGACTTATCCAAGGTCACACATTTAGTATGTGTCTGAGGTCAGATTTGAATTCAGGTTTTCCTGACATCTGGCCAGGTGCTCTATCCACTGTAACAAAAGAAACAAACTTTAAAATAGTTCAAAAGAAAAATAAAGGCTTTAAAAGAAAACATCAAAATAACATTGAAGTCAGAATATCATACTGAAGGAATTAATGCAAGAAAATTTTCCAAAAACTTTTAAATTTATCATTTTTTATATTTCTAGCACTTAACACAATATAATAAGGGTTTAATAAATGTTTTTCATCAATTCATGCATTTTTCAAACAAGAAAATACTAGTCAATTTTATCTTCGCTTGGGTCCGAAAGGAAAACCCCTATAAAATTTATGTTGTATTATTGAAATTTTTACATTTAATCATTACAGATATTAGACTTAAAGCTTCAATAACAAAACATAATTTTTAGAAAGGACCAGGAGAAAGACCTCTATCAAATTCAAATGCCCAGTAATACTTCAGAGTAAGAAACAATAAAAGAAAAGAATGGAATGTTACATTCTGAAAAGCTAAGGAGCTCAAGCTGCCACCCAGAATAATATAACCTGAAAAACTGAGCCTAGTCTTTAAGAAAAAAAGAGCCATTCCTGCACAAAAAAAGAGGTACTGAGATCATTCAATTTGAAAATCCCCCCCACAAAGAGATCAAAAGAATAGTAAATAATGTCCATGTTCAAGAAAAGACGAAACAATTAAATAAATTTTCTCATATTTATAGGTTATTTTGAACATTAAAATTGGCATAGATAAAAGGAAGAACAAAAAAAAAAAAAGATTGTTAAGGGACAAAAAATAACCTAGAGGGCTACAACTTAAGGGAACGTAATGAATCAGAAGGTAAGGAAGAATAAATAAGTGAATTAGTACCCACTGGTTGTATCCTTTAATTCCTCTAAGAGAATTGTGGTATTCTGGTAGAATGGATAATGCAGTGTGAAACTGCACAAATGGGGAGATAAAAAAATAGAGAGCTCAGAGGTGTAGAGAAATCTAGTTCAAATACCCAAATAAAGGAAGGATAAGCAAAGAAACATGTAAAAAGCAATATAACTAAAGAGAATGATATATAGTAGGACATAAGATAGAGGAAAATTAACAATTAGTAATAATAATTGTGAATATGAATGAGATGAATTCAGCCATAAAAGGAAAGTAATTAGCAGAATGGATTAGAAAGCAGAATCCAATAATATGATGTTTACAAGAAACACATTTGAAACAGAGACACATATGGAGTTAAAAATAAGTGGCTGGAGCAGAATCTATTAAACTGAAGTAAAAAAAAAAAGCAGGAATAGCAATCATGATGTCAGACAAAACAAAGGTGAAATTAGACCTAATTAAAAGAAATAAAGAGGGAAATTTCATCATGCTAAAAGGCTCCACAGAAAATGAAGCAATGTCAATACTAAACATATATGCAACAGACATCGTAAGATCGAAATTCTTAATGGACAATTTAAAAGAGTTGCTAGAAAAAATAGACAGTAAAACTATACCATTGAGGGACCTCTACTTTCCCCTCAGAGTTGGGAGAATCTAATCATAATAATAAATAAGAAAGAAGTTAAGGAGATAAAATAATTTTAGAAAAGTTAACTAGACATCTTGAGAAATTTTTAAATAGCAAGAGAAATTACTTTTAATAAAGGGCCATGGAAGTATAGATTAAAAGTTAATTGGAAATAATCTAATCCTAAAGAATGAATGGGTCAAAGAACATATCAAAGAAACAATCAATAATAGTACAAGGATCATGATGAGGTGGAATTTATACCAGTAATGCATAGTTGGTTCAATATTGGAAAAACTATTCAGCATAATTAACCTCATCAATAGATGTAGAAAAACGTTTTGACAAAACAAAACATCCATTACTATTAAAAATACTAGAAAGCACAGGAATAAATAGAGCCTTTATTAAAATGATAAGTAGTATCCATCCAAAACCAAGAGCAAGCATTATTTGATTGGGGATAAGATAGGAGCCTTTCCAAATAAGATCAAAGGTTAAACAAGGATGTCCATTATCAGCACTATTATTCAACATTGCACTAGAAATGTTATCAATAGCAATGTGACAAGAAAAAGAATGCAAAGGAATAAAAATATATAATAAGAATACAATCCTATCATTCTTTGTAGATGATATGATAGTATACTTAGAGAATATTTGAGAATCAACTAAAAAAACTAATTGAAACTGACACCTTCAGGAAAGTAGCAAGACATAAAATAAACTCCCATGATTTCATCAGAATTTCCATATATTACCAACAAATCTCAGCAGCAAGAAGGACAATGAGAAATTCCATTTAAAATAATTGCAGACAATGCAAAATACTTGGGAGTCTACTTGTCAAGACAAACTCAGAGACTATATGGTGGAAACAATTACAAAACACACTTTGGAGGGAGAGAGAAAAAGAGAGAGAGACAGAGAGAGGCAAACAGAGAGAGAGAGAGAGAGAGAGAGAGAGAGAGAGAGAGACAACGAGAGAGAGAGAGAAATATTTGAACAATAGGAGAAATATTAATTGCTCAAGTGTAGGCTGAGCCAATAGACAATACATAATTCTACTTCAGTTAATTTACATAGTCAGTGCCATGCCACTTAGACCACCAAACAATTATTTTGTAGAGGTTAAAAAAAATTCATCTGCAAGAATAAAAGGTCAAGAATATCAAGGAAATCAATGAAAAAAACCATGAAGGAAGGGCACCTGGCAGTTCCATATTTCAAACTATACACAGTAGTGATCATCAAAACAATCTTGTACTGCCTAAAAAACAGAGGTGTGGAATAAATTAACTATGCAATATACAGTAGTAAATGACCATAGTAATCTGGTATTTGACAAACCCAAATATCCAAGCTTTAAGGGCAAAAATTCATCACTTGAAAAAATTACTGGAAAACTGGAAAGTCATTTGGCAGAAACTAGGTATAAAACAACATCCCACATTATATATACCAAAATTGGGTCAAAATGTAGAAATGATTTAGACATAAATGGTGATATCAAAAATAAATTAGAGGAACATGGAAAAATGTACCTGTTATATCCAGGCTTAAGGGAAAAGTTTATATCCAAGCAAGTATTGGAGAGGATCACAACAAATAAAATGAACAATTTTGGTTACATGAAATTAAAAACTTTTTGTGCAAACAAAACCAGTGCAGCCAAAATAAGAAGGAAATCAGGAAACTGAAAAAAAAAAAACCTTTACATGTTTCTGATAAAGGTCCCATTTCTCAAATATATAAAGACCTGAGCCAAATTTATAAAAGTGAGTCATTTACCAATTAATAAATGGTCAAAGATATGAACAAGCAGTTTGCGGAAGAAAAAAATCAAAATTGTCAATAGTCACATAAAAAATGCTTCAAATCACTATTGGTTAAAGAAATGTATATTAAAACAACTCTGCAGTACCACCTCACACCTATCATATTGGCTAACATGACAGAAAAATGATAAATGCTGAAGGGAGATGTGGAAAAATAGGTACACTAATGCACTGTTTAGTATAATTGTAAGGTTCAACCATTTTGGAGAACAATTTAGAACTATGCCCAAAGAATGGTATAACACTATGCATACTCTTCAACCCAGCAAAGTCATTACTAGGTCTGTATCCCAAGGATATCAAAGAAAAAAAGGAAAAGGACTTATATATATATATATACCCCCCAAAATTACTTATACATTGTATTATGTATACAAATATTTTGTAAGAGCAAAGAATTAGAAATTGAGGGAATGATCATCAATTAGCAAATGGCTGACGAAATTGTATATAATTGTGATTGAATACTATTGTGTTATTTTATGAGGGGGATAGTTTCAGAAAAAAAAAATCTGGGAAAATATAAAAACTGATACAAAATGACATGAGCAGAACCAGGAAAACACTGTACACTGCAATAGCAATGCTATAATGAAGATCATAAGTGAAAATAAGATAAGTGAAAGATTTAGCTATTCTGAACAATATAATGATCCAAGGTAATTATAAAGGACCCGTGATGAAAAATGCTTTCCACCTCTATAGAGAGAACTGACAAAGTATGAGTGCAGATTGAAGCATAATTTTTTAAACTTACCCAATTTTTCTTCCTTAAAAATCATGACTACTTTGGACATATGTTCTACATAATTCACGTGTATAGCGAATGCCATATTGTCATATAATGGATGCCTCTCAATGGGTGAAGGAGGGAGAAGAGAGAAGGAGAGAATTTGGAACTCTTTTTAAATGAATGTTAAAAATAATAAAAGAAAGAACAATATAGCTAATGAGTGATGTGCAAAAAACTTTACATAAAACAATGGCAAAAACAGAGAATGTACATCAGAGATGGAAGGATGATTCAATATTAAAAACACAATCAACATAATTATATTATAAACAAAAAACCCCAAACCACATAATTTGATGA
>JAQQSV010012560.1:0-12735 GCA_028646515.1 Pseudochirops corinnae
TCAACACATAACCACCCGTAATTTTGTCCTTCCTAAGAGTTATTCAAAGATGATGGAGAAAAGTCTCTATACTTTAAAAAAAATAATTTTATTGTTACATTCACTTCCATAAGATTTTAAGTTTTTAATTTTCTCCCTTATCCTCTCCTCTCCCCTCCCCAAGAGGACATGCAATCTGATATAGGCTCTACTAATACATTCATATTAAGCCTATTTTCATATTAGTCATGATGTAAATAAGAATTAGAAGTAATGGGTGGTGCCATGAGAAAGAAGAAATAAAATAAAACAGCAAAAGGAAAGGAGAGCAAATAGTATGTTTCCATCTGCATTCAGGCTCTTTCTATGGATGTAGATAGCATTTTCCATCATGAGTCTTTTAGAGTTGTCTTAGATCCTTGCATTGCTGAGAAGAGATAAGTCTATCAAGGTCAGTCATCACACAGTGTAGCTATTATTGTGTACAGTGTTCACAGTAACAGCCACATTGTGTAATTTTCAGGTTTTTCTGAAATCCACCTTCTCATCATTTCTTAAAGCAAAATAACATTCCATTATATTCATATATCACAATTTGTTAAGCCATTCACTTATTGATGGCGGTCCCCTCAATTTCCAATTCTTTGTCACCACAAAAAGAGCTACTATAAAATTTTTTTGTGCATATGGGTCCTTTTCCCATTTTTATGATCTCTTTGGGATATAGATCTAGAAATGTTATTGCTAGGTCAAAGGGTATGCATAAATTTACAGCCTTTTGTGCCGGCATACTTCCAAATTACTTTCTAGAATGATTGGATCAGTTTACAACTCTACCAACAATGCATTAATGTTCCAATTTCCCCACATTTTCCTACATTTATCATTTGCCTCTTTTTGTCATGTTAGCCAGTCTGATAGGTGTGATGTGGTACCTCAGAACTGTTTTGATTTGCATTTCTCTAATCAATAGTGATTTAGAGCATTTTTTCATGTAACTATAGATGGCTTTAATTTATTGCTCTGAAAAGTGCCTGTTCATATCCTTTGACCATTTATAAATTGGGGAATGACTTTTATTCTTATATATTTGACTCAGTTTTCTATATATTTTTGAAATGAGGTCTTTATCAGAGACACTGGTTGTAAAAATTGTTTCCCAGCCTTCTTCTTCCCTTGCATTGACATCATTGGTACAAAAAACTTTTCATATTAATGTAATAAAAAAAAATTTACTTTACATTTTGTAATGTTCTCTATCTCTTGTTTGGTTATAAATTCTTCTTTTCTCCATAGATCTGACAGGTAAACTATTCCTTGCTGTCCTAGTTTGCTTATAGTATCAGCCTTTATATCAAATCATGCATCCATTTTGATGTTATCTTGGTATAGGGTGAAGATGTTGGTTTCTGCCTGGTTTCTGCCATACTATTTTCTATTTTTCCCACTGGATTTTGTTAAATAGTGAGTTCTTTTCTCAGAAGCCCGAGTGTTTAGATTTATCAAATAGTAGATTATGATAGTCATTGACTACTGTTTCTTATGTATTTAACCTATTCCATTGATCCACCACCATTTCTTAGACAGTACCAGGTAGTTTTGATGATTGCTGCTTTGTAATACAGTTTAAGATATGGTGCAGGTAGGTCACCTTCCCTTGCATTTCCTTTCATTGATTCCCTTAACTTTCTGCACCTTTTGTTCTTCCAGATTATAATTTTATTGGTATGGCATTAGATTAGTAATTTAGTTATAGTCACCTCCCACCCCAAATGAAAAGAGGGTAGGGCATTTCCCTACTTCTCCTCTCTAGCTAAGGCTACTCAGCATCTAATTTGATTCTACTATTCTTTTCATTTACATAGTTGATACATTTTTTGTGTCATTTTCTTCCAATCCCCTCATTTTTATGGATGAGGAAACCTAGGCAACATGAAGCAGTGGAAAAAGCACTTGATCTAAAGTTGGAGAAGTGAGTCTCAGATCCTGACTCTTCTAGTTATTACCTGTGGAACCTTGGGCAAGGCATTTACTCTCTTAGTGCTTCAAGTTCTCCATCTATTTTTTTTTTTTTGTAAATAACCCTTTGTAAAAAGCCTTTTGATATTAAGTGTTTAAATAAAAATGAGGCACTAGTCACTTACACCTAAAGATGGAATTTGCGGGATAAAAAGGTGGCAGGGGTAAGAGCAAATTAGAGAAGACATACCTTTAACCACTCAACACACCCCTAGAACCCTAATGAGGATATGTTGCATGCTGGCTCTGGAATAGTAGGTCATAGCAGTTACTGTCATAAGTTCATAGATCTGGAGCTGGAAGTACAGAGGCCATCTTATCCAAAACTCTCATTTTTTAGATGATGGAAATAAGTACCAAGAAATTTAAGTAACTTACTCAAGATCACTTACATAGCAAGCATCAGAGGTGGGATGTGAACTCATATTCTTGAACTCCAAGAGTTGTTTCCAATATCTATAGATACTGTAACATTGGCAAATACACTGTCATTTTGTCGGTATTCAAATAAGAATTTAGATGTTTCAATTTAGCAGAAAATAAGCTGCATGTTAGCAATAGGTGAAGGGAAACATTTCACAACTGAAAAGTTGTCATAGTAACCATATGAACCAACAATTTCCCCTAAACAGAATTCATTTCCCCAATTATTTAAACCATGGGATACTGAGTGAAAGGGTTCTGTGCAAAGATGATTTCCAAGGACTGACTCATATGAAGTGGCATATGAGAATTTGAGTCCTAGTGGGATAGTGCAATAAACACTTTGGTTAGATCTGACAAGTTTAGTCTGAGATATTTTCTTTCTTTTCAAACTTGTCTCTATTTTCTCAGGTGATACCTTATTTTTTTTTCAGTGAACTTATAACTGGCAAGGACTATGGAAATTGAATTAAATTTTCTTACATAGTGAATGGTTAAATTTGATAATTGTTAGATGATAGAAGAAAAATAAAATCAAATATTGAAGCACTAACCTCACATGTATCTGCTTTGAGAAACTTTTTAAAGCAAAATAAATTTTATATGAATTATTTTTATTTTTATTTTTAGTTTAAAAACTAAATGGAATGAACATTTTCATATAAAGAGTAGAACAGAAAGAGGATTTTACATCAAACTGCAGATCACTATTATATACATCTTGCTTTTCATTTTAACCACACAACAAGAGCGAAGTGTCATAAACAAATACGTTTTCTTTTAAAAATATTCAGTATTTTATTTTTCCCTAGTTAAATGAAAAACAATTTTTAACATTTGATTTTTAAAATTTTGAGTTCCAAATTCTGTTGCTCCTTCCTGGTCATCCCTATTCAGAAGGCAAGCAATTTTATATAAACATTTCCATATTAGTCATGTTGTGGAAAAAAAAAAAAACATAGACCCGACCCCCCCAAAAAAACTCCTAATGAAAAATAAAGAAAGCAAAAAAAATATGCTTCAATCTGTATTCAGAAACCACTAATTGTTTTCTGGGGATGGATAGCATCATTCATCATAAGTCCTTCAGAGCTGTCTTGGATCATAGTGTTTCTGAGAATAACTAAGTCAGTCATAGCTGATTATCTTACAATATTACTGTTACTTTATATGCTATATTTCATTTTTTGTCAGTTCATGTAAGTCTTTTCATTTTTTTCTGAGATCATAGATATCATTTTTGTACACAATAATTCCATCATAATTACATACCACAATTTGTTCATCATTTTTGTACACAATAATTCCATCATAATTACATACCACAATTTGTTCAGCCATTCCCCAATCAATAAGTATCCCCTCAATTTCCAAATCCTTGCCACCAGAAGAGAGTTGCTATAAATATTTTTGTGCATATAGGTCCTTTTCCTTTTTTTTTTTTAATCTCTTTTGTGATACAGACTTAGTAATAGGGTTGCTAGGTCAAAGGGAATGAATAATTTTAAAGCCCTTGGGTCATAGTTCCAAATTTCTCTTCAGAATGGCTGAATCAGTTCATAACTCCAACAATGCATTAAAGTTTCATTTTTCCCCACATATCCTCCAACATTTGTCATTTACTTTTTCTATCCTATTAGCCAATCTAATAGGTTTAAGATAGTATCCCAGAATTGTCTTAATTTGAATTTCTCCAATCATTAATGAGTTAGAGCATTTTTTACATGGCTATAAATAACATTGATTACTTTATATGTAAACTGTTCATATCTTTTCATTATTTATCAGTTGGGAATGGCTTTTTTTTTTAAATAAATTTTACTCAATTCTCTACATGTTTAAGAAAGGAGGCCTTTGTCAGAGAAAACTGCTTCACATATTTTTTCACAATTACTATTCCTAGCTGTATTTCCCTCCATCCTACCCCCCCCATTTATTCTATACTCTCTCCTTTTACCCCATCCCTCCTCAAAAGTATTTTTTGTCTGACTACCTGCTCCCCCAAACTGCCCTCTCTTCTACTCCACCCCCTTCTCCTATTTTCTTCCCCTACTTTCCTATAGGATAAGATAGACTTCTATACCCAATTGATTATGTATGTTATTCCTTCTTTGAGCCAATTCTCATGGCATTAAGGTTCACTTACTCTCCCTTACCTCCCCCCTCTTCCCCTTCATTGTAAAAGCTATTTCTTGCCTCTTTTACATGAGATAATTTGCCCCATTCTTCCTTCCTCGTTCCCTTTTCCTCAGTACATTTCTCTTTCACCACTTAATTTTTAATTTTTTTTTAGATATCCTTTCATACTCAACTCACACCTCTGTGTAGATATATTCCTTCTAACCACCCTAATAATGAGAAAGTTCTTATGTGTTACATATATCATCTTCCCACATAGGAATGTAAACATTTTAACCTTATTGACTCCCATATGATTTCCCTTTCCTATTTAACTTTTTATGCTTCTCTTGAGACTTGTATTTGAAAGTGAAATTTTCTATTCATCTCTGGTCTTTTCACAAAGAATGCTTGAAAGTCTTCTATTTCATCCATTCATTAACATACTCAGTTTTCCAGAACACCATATTACAAATTCTCTGATGTTTTAATGTAGAAGCTGCTAAATATTGTGTTATCCTGACTGTGGTTCCATGATACTTGAATTGTTTCTTTCTGACTGCTTATGATATTTTCCCCTTGTCCTGAAAGCTATGGAATTTGGCTATAATATTCCTGGTAGCTAGCATTTTTGGATCTCTTTCAGGAGATGATTGGTATATTCTTTCAATTTCTTTTTTACTGTCTTAGTCTAGCAGTATTCCCTGATAATTTCTTGAAAGATGGTGTTTACGCTTTAATTTTTTTTTTTTTATCATGGCTTTCAGATAGTCCAAAAATTTTAAAATTTCTCTCCTGTATCTAATTATCAGGTCAGTTTTTTTTTCCAGTGAGATATTTCACATTGTCTTCCATTTTTCCCATTCTGTTGGCTTTGTTTTATTGTGTCTTAATTTCTCATAAAGGCATTAGCTTTCATTAGCTTATTTCTAATTTTTAAGAAATTGTTTTCTTCATTGAGCTTTTTTACTTCCATTTTCATTTAACCAATTCTACTTTTAAAGTTTTTTTCTTCCATAAATTTTTGTGCCTCTCGTTCTATTTAGCAAATTCTGCTTCTTAAGACATTCTTCTCCTCATTGGCTTTTTTTTTTTTAATCTCTTTTACCATTTGGCCTAGTCTGCCCAGGACTTTTGAGATCTGCCACCTAGAGCTGCTGAGAACTAAGGAGGCATGACTATGGTGCTGGTATTTTTCCTGTCTCTTTTGATGTTATTTTGACAGATACATTTACTGATAGAGGACAGTGCTGTTGTTGCAGAGGTCCTGGAACCTTGCTGTTGGTTTTGAAGCCCTGAATGAGGATTTTCTTGTTGTGTGTTTACAGAAATCCTGGAAGAGGGTCTTGCTAATGTTTTGGGGGGTCCTGAGACTGTTCTGCAGGCAGAGAGTGAATTGATGAGGACACTGACTATGTATATTGTGGCTTTGTTAAGCTTTGTCTCCCCAGGAACAGAGATTGCTGAGAACTTGACTCCTGTCAAGATGAAGGAAGGACCTCTCCTTGGGTATTCAATGTTGTCATGATACCTTGACATAGCTTAAGGGTAGATGGCCTTTTGTGCTGTTCTGCCCCTTTTGAGAGAGTGATCCAGGGATGGGAAACTTTTGACTTTCTTTTGTGTTCTCTGACTGACCAAATGAATGTACTTTGTTTATGATTGGAAACTAATCTCCATTTGAGAAGAGAGACATTGACTGACTAAATGAATGTACTGTCCAGGGGTAGAGTAGTACTTGAACTGAATTGAGAACTTACTTGCTAAATGAATGAGTTACACTGTGTTTTAATTTTCTCTGTTCTGTGAATGTTTTGCCTTAATCTGTCATTGAATAAATGGAGTTTGCTATGCTGGTATTCTGAACCTTGGAAATTGCCTTTGCTTGGCATTACAAATGGGATAGATGATAAAATTGCCAAAGAAGTAAAACAGAGTAGAAATGATAGATTTCAATTATAAAGACATCTGATGGTATTGTGTCAGAAGCTGAGCAGCAAAAATTTTATCTGCTTTCTAGGATAAAGAGAATTATTTTTGCATTATAAATAACTAAACAAAAATGACTAAGATGAAGAAGATACTAAGAAAAGTAGTGAGATAGAGAAGTTATAATTATTTTTAATGACTTCAGAACACATGGCCCAAAAAATCATACTATATCCTTAACTTTTGAAAGAAATTGAAGAAGCATTTGCTGAACTATGGTCAGTAATATTTAAAATGTTATGTAAAAATCTGAGGTATGACAAGATTGAAAAAGGAATAATGTCTCAATTAAAAAAAAAAAAAGAAGTTGAGTGTGCAAGCTGTAGGCCAGTAAAAGTTACTCTAGTTCCTGAGAAAATTCTGTAATGGATTAAATAGTGTTTGATTGATGAAAAGTTAGATATGGAAAAAAATGATGACACAAGAGATGATAGGACTTCAAGAGGAACAGGCCCCAACTACATTAATTTTCTTCCTTCCCTTTCTTCCTTTTTTTCCCCTCACCCTCAACCTCCCTTCTTCTTCTCTTTCTCCTTCTCCTCTTCTCCTCCTCCCCCCTTCTCCTCCTCCTCTGCCTCCTCTTTCTTCTTGTTCTTATTCTTCTCTCTCTCTCTCTCTCTCTCTCTCTCTCTCTCTCTCTCTCTCTCTGTATATATATATATATATATATATATATATTTATCTATTGATATTTATTTATATTTTTATTTATTTATATCTCTATATATCTATCTATCATCTATCTATCTATCTATCTATATTTGTGTGTGTGTGTGTGTGTGTGTGTGTGTGTAGTAGATGAGGGCAAAGCTGTAGATATAGTTTACCTAGATTTCAGCAAATTTTTTTTGTTTGTTTTATTTTTTTTTAAATAAACTGTCTTAAACAGTTCTGAAAGAGAAAAATGGAAAAGTGCATACAAGATAATAGAATAATATGGTTTCAACCATATGCATGGTTGGGAGACTGGACTCAATCTTTAGGGATTTGTCAGTTGTCTAGTCTAAACAAGGAAAGAGGTCTCCACTGAAGTATTCAAGGATGTCTGCTTGGTCCTGAACTATTTAAAATTTTTATCAATATCTTGGTTAAAGGCATAGGTGGAATGCTCATCATATTTGCAAATGACATAAAACTGGGAGGAATAGATAAAACTATAAATGACAGAATAAGGGATAAAAAAGATCTTGCTAGTTTAGTGTTTAGTGTAGACTACAATGAGATGAAATTCAACAAAAGTAAATGAGGTCTTATGCTTCTATGCAAAATGTCAAGTGCAAGATGGGGTTGAGAAGGATAGACAGCAATAGTTTAAAAAAATCTGGGAGTTGCAGTGAAGGAATAGGAAGAAGTTGGAAGGAAGCAAATTTAGGCTTGATATTAGGGAAAAACTTCCCAATTGTTAGAGCTGCTGAAAAGTGAAATGGGCTTTCTAGAGAGAGGGTAAGGTACCTCTATAGGTAACCACCTGTTCTTTTTATAATAATATGGAATCATTTCTGTGATTCTTTCATACCTAAACAAATCATCATGGAGGTTCTACAATTTGCTAACCATATAGATTACAGCTAAGTTGCATAGTAGATAGAGACCTGGAGCTTGTAGGCAGGCTGATGTCTCAGACACTGTTAAAGACACTTACTTTTCTCAGACTCAGTTTACTCATTTGTAAGGTAGGGATAATAAGAGCACTCACTTCATAGATTTATTGTGAGAATAAAATGAAATAATTTATGACAAGAACTTTATAAAGCTTAAAATCTCACCAAAATAATGTTCATTATTATGATTTGATTGACTGACATACAGCAAACATACTGGGTATTTACTAATATCTACAAAGTACAGACTACTGGAAAAAAACAGAATTTTTAAAAGTGATTATGTTTACCAAATGATACCAAGCACACAAATGATATAACATTCTCTCTCAAGAAACTTGGGAGTTTCCTAATTGAGTAAATATGGGAAAACAAGTCCCAGTTTAACCCAGCACACAGAACATAAATGGATTGCACATTATGTAAGAACAAGACATCCAACACTACCTGATATCCCTCATCACATCCTTATGACCATCCTAAAGCAAACCACACTTGATTACTCTTCCTTCCATACTATATATTTTATGTCAAAGTCTATGTGTCACTCTATGACTATGGGTTATAGAAAAATTCCAATTTAAATTTTGAATTGTTATCCAAAATGCATAGATTTCCATGTGAAAAAAAAGAGCTGAACAGTATAATATCTCGTTACCCTGAGTCTAACATAGAAGAAGGTAATATTATTCTAAGTGGAACAGGAATTGATGAGGGTTTAGTGGGTAAGAGAGGTTTAGTTTGGTAAGACAAAACCCAGTCGTGCTTTTTGTTAACAGTTGAAAAAGAGAAAAACAACCATGGAACATTTAGTATACAAATTATCAGGTTATATAAGGATATTCTTTTAAAAATACTTTGATATGTAAGTAAAAAAAATATGATAAATTATGTTTAAGGGAAATGTTTCTACTACTTCAGAAAGGAGTCTCCTAAAATGGTGTTACAATTGTGAGTTCAGTATTTGGCAAGTCATAAATGAATTCAGTCCCATCCAAAGACCCTATCCTTTGCTAAATTTCATTTTGTTGTTGCTGTTGTTTTGTCATTTCAGTCATGCCAAACTCTTCATGATTCCATTTAGAGCTTTCTTGGCAAAGATACTTAAACAGTTTTCAATTTCCATCTCCGGCTTATTTTATAGGTGAAAAACTGAGGCAAACAGGGTTTAGTGACTTGCCCAGGGTGACACAGCTAATGTCTGAGATCAGATTTGTACTCATGAAGATGTGTCTTTCTGATTCCTAGCATACTGCTTTATCTACTGCACCAGGTAGCTACCCAACTTTCATTTATACAAGTAGAAATTAGCATATCAGTATCCAAAATTGATTACAGAAGTCAAATGTAACCTTGTTAAATGAAAACACTGGCCAAGATATTGCGTCAAAGGAAAGAATGTGAAATATACTCAGAAGGGAGATAGGTTGGAGCAAACTATTATTGACTTTAAATTTCAACCTTAAAGCTCCCTTCTCTCCCCTTCCTTAACCCAGATGTTGGTGACTGATATATGAGCTGGGGAGGACTATCATGGTCAATTTTATCATAATGGCCCTCATAATGGCAAAGATTACTTTCAGTGACCTTGAGAGGTTGCTAACACAAGTCTGGAAATAAGATAATAATATAAAGCTGGATATGGCTGGAAAGCATAAGACTTAAAAGTATAAGGATCATATATTTAAAAGTATAAGTGATCTTCAGAGATCTGATCATTGAATGCATGGAAAATAGATAAGCAAAAAAAAAAAAAAGAATGTTGAGAACAGAGATTTGGGAGTCAGTTGTAGTTAGGAGGTGGATCATGAACATCTATGTAGGATATTAGATTGGCAAAGAATCCTCAGGGATGTAGGAAGAGGGCCAGAGGAGAAAAGTCCCTATGAAGCTGAGGGAGGAGGGAACATCCAGAAAGAAGGGATAGTCATCATTACCAGAAAGAGTTTAAGGAAGATAAAGACTGAGAAAGTCTAAGAAATAAAGCAATGCACAAATTCTTAACAGCAATTTCAAAAGGCAGTTCTTAAACAACAATTGTTTCATTTGAGGGAATTTGGAAGCCTGAATACAAGCGTATTTAATTAACAGTAGAGGAGAACATGGAGTCAAGGGCTATACAAGTTTGTTTGTTTTTTTATTAAATAGCAGACTTTATCTACAAAATAGAGAAGACAGGTGCTTCCTATTTTAAATAATTATCCTTATTAATCAGATACCAATTAGACCATATGTTGACTATCTAAGGTTTGGCAATGGAGGGAAGAAAGATGCGACAGCCTTCTTCACTCACTGACTTCTCCCTTTCTTTAATACCTTTCTGGATGCAGGATCAACACAGGAGCCCATCTGTTCATCTTTCAGTTGCTGGTTGTTGAGAACTCAGTTCAAGTCATGGGAGTAGGGCCTTACCTGTCAATTCAAACTAGTTTGAATAGATATGGTTTCACTTCATTGGACCCCAAACAGTTACTATTTACAACTAGTGCAAAATATAGCTAACTATAGCCCTAAATATTATTCAACCAGTTAAATACATTTCTATGTCAATATTAGCAATTGTCCAACTATTGGCAGTAAAAGTGATATATTCTATCAATTTACAAATGTTTAATATCTTTCAAAGCTTCCAACAAAATAACACTTACAGAAATACTTATTCTCTATAGAACTGCCAGACCAACAAGATAATTGTCTTTATTTTCCCAATCTAATTCTAAAGCAGATGCACCATCCTCTTGCTTAAGCGTGGCCCTAAATTTCTGTGCTATGTATGATTATGACTCGACACATGGGTGGATCATGTGTCAAGTGTGGAGAACATTCCCATTGCTGCTATTGAGAGAAAGAGTAAGGACCTGTGTTAAACTTCATCTCAGGTAGCAAGAACAAACCTAGGCACTCCTAACCCATAATGTTTGCCCATGATTTTGATTCCTTAATTCTTTATTATTTTCCAGTTTTGTTCTACAGTTCAGATGATCTTATTGGCAAATTGCATTACACAATTATAGAGGCTGATTGTAAGAAAATCCCAAACCTAGTATTTAGTCATTTATACTACTATCACTACTATCACTATTACTATTACTACTACTACTACTACTACTACTACTACCACCACTACTACCACTACTGTACACACACACACACACACACACACACACACACACAGACACACACAGACACACACAGACTAATATATACATTAATTTAGATACAGACAAGCAACAGAAACAGAAAGGTGAGTCAAATCAATCCATGACTATAGATTCTCTTCTATGGAAAATAGATATTCTACATTGGAAAACTCTTAAATACTGGCTTGCATGCTAATATATTATTTTCTATGGCCCACACTATTCCTGGAAGTGGATGTACATTTGTTCGATTTACATATATTCTAAGAGACTTGAAAGCAGGAATCTTTTTTTCTTTGGCAATAGTTTTAATAGATTATATCCAACAGCTTACTGTCTCACAAGTCTCAGAGTAAAGTGAATAGCTTTTGAATATAAAGATTTCTCAGGTAATTTTGGACACATTTAATTTAGAATTACAAATGAAATGTACATTCCATTTACATGACAGATTCTTTAAAGGCCATCTTACAGAGTAGATGGTTACAACTCCATGTACCATATGAAGAGATTTTTTTCCCCAATTAAAATGACCCTAGGAGAAAGATCATTAGCATTTATAATAAAAATTACAATTAAAGATGCTAACTTTTTGTGTTAGCTTTGAGCAATGTTAGGCGCATTGCCACTGAACTAAAATGGGGAACTCAGTCTAAATCCTTCTTCCCTTGGAGAAACATTTGGAAAATAATTTAAGTAAGGGAGGGAAGTCAGTTAGCCACCAAGCATTTATTAGGCACTTATGTGTAGGAGTACTATTCTAAGCTAGAGCTTAGAGAAAAAGGCAAAAAATGAGGCCTTTGGTCCCAAGAAGCTTATATTCTAACTGGGTAGACAATCTTTTAGTAACTTGGTACCTACAAGAGATATACTGTGCATATATGCATATATAGAATGCATATGTGTACACTCTATGTAGAAAAAATAGATAAGACACATAGGCAAAAGATAGAGTAGATAAAGACATAGGGATAAAAGAGAAATAAGAGGCAAATAAAATAGTGGAAGAAAAGAGAGGATAAGGAAAAGGGGGCAGGAGACAGACAAATAGTTCAAACCGTGGGATCCCTTAGTCTTTGAATTGGTTAGTCACAAGGTTCAGAATTAAGGAGGGGGTGATCGGACCTCCAACAGATATGAGTCCCTCCTTATTCTGAATCTCAGGAGTTAAAATTGGTTTGAATCTTTCAACTGTGTTCCTAAAAACTAAGATTCATCATGAAGAAGACTTACTTCTCTCAAGACACAGGGATCTCCTCTTGTGCCTTTGTTATGGGAATCTAAAGATCTTCCCTGCCCCTAGGCCCTTTGCTAATGTGGCTACGTGACTCTGAGGACCCTTGGATATTTGAAAGTATACTCTGTTCCTTAATAGGCTGAATGTGGTCACATGGAGCCTGTGGCGCCAGGCTTGTTTTCCAGGAATGCCCGTGCCTTGTAGCTTTGTGATTGGGCAGTGGGTCTAG
>JAQQSV010012561.1:0-12734 GCA_028646515.1 Pseudochirops corinnae
AAAAAAAAAAAAAAAAAGAAAGGACTCCAGCTTTCCCCAGCTGACTGTGCTTATCTGTAGCTGCAGAGGAAATAGGGCAAACTCCTCAATTCCCAGGCCAGGGACACTAGGGAGATGGTGGCATTACTGGGAATGAGCCAGACATTTCTTTGGGGAAGTTATCATAGCAATGTGGCCATATGCTCCCAAAGATTAAGCTCCACAACATATTTCCTGGCACAGACAGTCACTTTAAGTAAGAAACACAGTCAGTATAGGCAGATGCAGTTCCCCATTGCCAATCTGGAGCAGAATCTGTGTGCACAAAACACAAAGGAAAGAGATCCACTCAAACCATGTGTGTGGCAATGAGTATGATAGAATTCAGAGGGCAGTAAAATGCCCTAGATTTCAAAGGTAATCTAATCTAAGCCAATTCCTGAGGACCATGGAGGTTGTAGCTTCCCAAGGTCCCATAGGCACAGCTGGGATTTTAAATATTCTCTTTTCAAAGCCAGGGTTCTTTCCACTGAATGCCCAAGAGGAAATCCTCATGCTCCATGACTTTTTCTCCCTTTAAAACAATTTGTGATGCATACTGTAGAATTAGAAGGTGGTACTTTATTTTTTTAATTTAATTTTATGTTCTTAAAATAATAAAAAAATCATCTTCTCTCCTTTCTATCTCCTCCCTCCCCCACATGGAAAAAGAAAGAAAAATAAAACACTTTTAACAAATACACATAACTAAGCAAAATAATTTTCCACATTGGCTATGTGTATGGGTCTATGTACCTATATAAGCATATATGCATATATAATATGTATATATACATATACACATTTGTAAAATGTATAGCCAATAAACAATAATCCCTATCCTTAGAGTACATCACTGATGTCCTTTTATCTCTTCAATCCCACTCAATATATACTATGTCTATTGGTTCTTGACTTTTCTAAAATCATAGATCTTGAACTGGAAGGGACCTCCAACCACCTTTTACAGATGAGAATACTGAGATCTAGAGAGGTTAGAGGACTACCCTAAGGTCTTGAAACTAGCAGGTGGCAAAACTGAAATTCAGATTCTCTAATTCTAAGTGTAGAGCACTTTACCGACCTCTGTTTACCTGTATGATTTTGCATAGCGGTTAGCCCAGTAGTGAGCCTTAAAGACAAAACATTTGTGTTGTTTTTGTTTTGTTTTGTTTTTACTATAGTTTGAAACCCATGTTTAAGTCACAGGTAGAACATGCAGGAATGACTTGTTTTATGAATGAGAAACATATTTGCAAACCCTCCTTCCAGCAGATGGAAATACATTAGCTTTTTGTCACAGTTTTAGATGTAATCATTTTAGGAAATGGCACCTAAAATGAATCTTAAAATAATATGGGAATTTTTAGATCTGAGGTGGAAGTGTTTTGTACTGCATATAGATATATGTATACATACATACATACATACATACATACATATATGATATGGACCTCAGAGGCGATCTAGTCCAACTCCTGAATGAGAATTTTCTCTACAATTTACCCAAGTTCTCATTGCTTAAAGAGATATATTGAGAGGAAACTCACTACCCCCTGAGCTTGCCCTTTTAAAATCTAAACAATTTTGAGGCCATCCAGGAAGCATGGTGGTAAGAGCATGGGACCTGGAGTTGGGAAGATCTGAGATTCAATCCAATCTCAGACACTTACTGGCTCTATGACACTTGGTGCATCGCAACTTCTATTTGCCTCACTTTCTTCATCTGTAAAACAGAAGTAATAATAGTGCCTACCTCCAAGAGTTGTTTTGAGGATCAAATGAGCTAATAATTGCAAACTGCTTAGCATAGTCCCTGGCAAATAAATAGTGCTCTATTAATATGGGTTGTTATCATCACCAACATCATCATCATTATTAACTTTTATCTGTCTTAGTTTCCTCATTTACAAAATAGTGTTAATAATAACACACTTCCCAGTGTTATGAATTTAAAATCAAATACATTTGTATTTTTAAAGTACTTTGGAAACTTTAAAATACCAAGATAAAGCTAAAATTAATTATTAACTAGATGATCTCAAAGGTCCCTCCAAGGTCTCAAATCCTATGTTCCATGATTTGATCAATATGGCTGTTCTTTCAGGTGTCAAGAGCATTAAAGGGTGAAGTGACTTCCCCCGGAGTCACATAGCAAGCATGTGTTAGAGGAAGGATTTGAAGCAAGGTGTTTCTATCTCTAACTTTTCCTTGGACTCTTCCCACTGTGCAATACTGTCTGACACAGCCTGTCAATTAAGGCAATATATTTCCTACAACTAGTACCAAATAGCTTTTATGATATGAAGAGTATGATAAGAAGACCTGGCAGGCCATAATTGTACAAATAAAAGTTAAGTACTCCATCATTACTTGGCCTTGAAGGAGTTACCACCAGAATTTTCATCAATTGGACCTCTGAGAATTCACGAGTGGAGGAAAGCTGCTTCCTCCACAGGTGATTGCATTAAAACATTAATAACACAGAAAACAAAGCTCTCTAGAAGCAGTTAAGAAAAGCTTTATAGAACCACACTGATAAATTGAAGAAAGATTGGATTAGCTCAGTCTTCTCATTCCGTCCCATAGGGAATCATTTTTCCCTTTCTTCCATCCCTGGTCTTCCAGATATGGAATGGAATTAACCTTTCCCTGATATGATGGACTGGGGGACATGTATGAAATGGATTGCTTGCCCTTTCTGATGGCTCAATTCACTTCCATTAACACATGTGATCTGACCCCTTGATAAAGGCTATGTGTCACTGATGAATTGGGTGTGAAAGGAGGAAAGGAAGTTGAGTAACATGGAATATTGATAACTGAGCCAGAAAGAGCCTTCAAATAAGAAAGCAAAGTCCTTTTTCCCTCTCCCCCTCTTTCCAGCATGCTTAGATTCTACCAACTCTCAAAAAATCATATGTGGATATGCATGAACAGGTACGTAAAACTTAAAGAATATTAATGAGACCAAAAATGGAGATAATGAATCCAAGTTCACATATGTGGCAAGGGACATGACTATTATTTGAACCCTGGTCCTCAACGGCCAGATCTCCTCATCATTCCCTTATGCCTCGCAGCTCTTATTATTTTTAGATACAAATGATGAAAATCTCTGGACAGCTACAATCTACTTGGTAATGCCATCAAGCCCCCATTTATTAAGCCATTAACTTCCTTAAGTCTAGAAAATCAAATTTCATTTAGGACTGTTTGGTAATGTAGTAACCCAGTAAAATGTGATTAACCAATTAGATCATGCAATGAGGAAAAAAATATATCTTACTCCAGAGCCTGTCGAAGGACAGCCATGTTTTCAGCTTTCTCAGGGTTGAGATATTCCTTGGTTTATGAAATTCCACATCATAATTGTTGATGGTCTGGTCATTTAAAATTCCCTGAACAAACACTTAATGATTTTTAATTATATAATTGTTAGATGGGACCAGAGATCCAGCCCCCACCCAAATGCATCCCATCAATATCATCCAATATGGTGCAGCAGGGAGAATACTGAACCTAGAGCTACAGTCAAATCAGCAAGCATGTATGTGCCAGTAACTCTGCTAAGAGCAAGGGATACAAAGGGGAAAAGGAAATAACAGCCTTTTTGTCAAAGAACTTATTTGTTAGGGGAGAAATGTACAAATGTAGATATATGCAAAACAAATTTTTGTAATAGAGATGATGGGGTGGGTAAGACAAGATGGAGAGGTGTTAGAAGCTAATGGAACTGAGCTTCATGAACTGAGCTTGAATCAGATGAGCTTACTATGTGACCTTGGGAAAGTCTTTAATTTCTCCAGGTTTCCTCTTCTGTAAAGGGAAGTGATTGCTCTAGGCGAGTCCTAGGACTCCTTCCAGCCCTAGTTCTGGTTTTGATACTGGGGTCACTGATGAATTGGCATCCTACCTCTCTCCCTAAAGACTGTCAGTGATGGGAAACTCTCTTCCAAGCAGTAACAGCCTATTTCATTTGAGGTGGGGGCTCATTGTTAGCATATTTTGCCTTATATTGAACTGGAATCTACCTTTCCATAATTTCCATTTCTAAGTATTAGTTCTGCCCTTGGGACCAAGCAGAATAAGGCTAAATTGCCTTCTATACAACAACTACTCAAATGCTTGAAGGAAGCTCCCTGAATATACAAAGCATACCCCTTACCACAGACTGGAAATTGAATAGTACAATTCTCTCTTCCACATCACAACTCTCTGCATTGTGGTTTCAATGTATCACAGGTTGACATAACAACTTAAATGGGGATTTTGGGGGAGTTTTGTGGAAAATGCACGAAGGCCAGTAGATAATATAGTAAAAGTTTAGAAAATCTGAAATCCAGAAAATATATGTACAGCACTGTATCATATCAACCTCTCATAAAAGAAAAAGACAAATATCAACATCTTTTCTGATACAAAGACAGGGCCAAAAAATTTTACACGCATTTTTCAGATTGCAGGGGTGCCCATGCCCTTAACCCTCACTATATGGAAAGGATAATTGTACTTATGCTCTGGTGGGAGGTAGATGAAGGATGTAACAGTGGAAAAAAAAAAAGACAAAACCTTTGGCTCTTCCTCAGAAAGCTTATAGTTTATCAGAGGAGCTAAGGTGTATACAGAAATGCATATAATACAAGCAGCCTCTGTTGCTTATATACTGCAATGGTATAGATAAAATACTTCAATCTCTGTCCCAATCAACTGCCAAAGTGATTTTCTTAAATCACAGTTCTCACCATATTACTCTCCTACTCAATATACTCCTGTGGCTCCCTATTAATTCTAGGATTAAAAATAAACGACTGTTTGACTTTTAAGGATCTTCACAACCTGGCTTCAGTCTACCTTTCCAGATTTATAATACATGATTGCCTTTCACATAAAGTCCAGTCAAACTGGCCTTCTTACTGTTCTTCACATAGAATGCTCACGCTCCCTTCTCTATGCCATGTGTTAGCCTTGCTTGTAATATGCTACATTCTCACATCCTCACTTCTTTATCTTAGAAACTACAGCTTCCTTTAAGTCTTGTCTCAAGGTGCCCTTTCTCTATGGAGACTTTCCTGATCCCCTTTGTTACTGTTGTCTTCCCCATAAATAATCTCCTATCTATAGTGTATGTATCTCTATATGGACATTTGTTTTCTTCTTACTTTATTATAAACTATTCCAGGGCGAGTATTGTTTCATATTTGTCTTTGTCTGCTAAATGCCTTGTGTGCATCTGGTCCTAGAAGATTCTTACTAAATATTAATTGATCGATTATTGTTATATTTTATTCATGCAATCAGTTCAGGCAACATTTATTAAGCATTTATTACTATTTTCAGGATGTTCTGCTAGGACTTTACTCAGATAAAGAACAAAAGATAGTCTCTGCGATCAAGTTGCTTCCAGTGCATGATATGATATGGATAGACATAAATACAACACATTAAAATATTACAGATGCTAAAGGACAGTATAAAGTGTCCCAAGAACTGATAAGTCTAGATTCCTTGAGCAGGGGATGAGGGGAAGGAAGGGATGGTATTCAAGTCAAGTGGAGAAGAGACCTCCAGGAAGCCTTCATGGGGGCCATAACATTTGACCTAAGCCTTGAATAAATTAGTCTTGAGTTAAATTTCAAACTATATCAGTATTTTATTACAAAATTTAGTAGATCAATCCCCAATTTGTCCATGAACATAAACCAGAGAATGTGTGAGCTTTTTTGAATTAGGAGAAAACAAGTCAGCAGTTAGCAATGTATGCAAATCATGGTTTTGTAGTTGGAATTCTGAGCCCTGCTGGTTGATGTCCCAAATGACTGATGATCTTTGTTTTGATGCTGCATCACATTCAGAACAAAAGAAACAGCCAATTTGAGGATTTTTTTTTACTTTCCTAGCCACTCTTTTGCACTAAGCAGAACTCTGACTGTTGACAGATAAAAATATGGGAAGGGAATACTTCAAAGATAGTTGAAAAATTACCCTTCATGCGTTTGTGCATCTGTTCCATTCCAAGGCATATGTTATATGTTGTCTGACTGTATTTAAAATGCATTTCTCTCCATTAGGCTTGAGATCAATGTACAATTTGGTTGGATGGCTTAGCTGGTTACTCACTGGGAATTTCAAGTACCTTCTCTTTTTTTCTTTCCTCATTGACAAAGAAGAGAAAACATGTGGATCTTACACCAGGGCCTCCCAATAAATATGACACAGTGATAATGGGAATGGACTTGCTTGTCCCTGATCTAAGAAGGAGGCAGGATTTTCTGTCTCCTTCCCTGACATATTGCTTGAGGGTAGTGGTTTACTAGAAGAAATGGCATACTCTTTTACAGTTTTTTTTTTATTACAAACACTGTCAGGTGTTCATTCTATCCCATGTCTCATCATTGCATCAAATGCATTTTCAATGTGATTTTCATTCTGTCTGTGAAGTTATGCTTGTAGTTTGCTTATCTCTTATTTTAAAATGGGTATTTCATTTAACTTGGGAGGAAAAAAATATTCACACTTAGGGAATTAAAGACCTCAGGAGATTCCCATATTCACACTTAGAGAATTAAAGACCTCAAGGAGATTCCCCGGTGAAGTTTAACTTCCTATGGTCTTTAAACTGGCTTGTATTACATTTTCATCTTGATGAATACACATACTGCTAAAACCAGGAAAGTCAGGCTCATGAATAATCCAGATGATAACATTCACTGCACCCCTTTTCCACTAGACACACAAACAATCTTCCGCAACATCTTTTTTTTTTTTTAATGCAGCATATTTTTAAAAAATGATGTGTGTTTAATGTCTATCTCCTTTCTTCTCCACAGGTCAATGGAACAGAAATTGAATATGAATTTGAAGAAATCACATTGGAGAGGGTAAGACAATTTCAGACTTTGTATTAAAACCTAAATCTTGCATTTCTTATAAAGCACACAAATGAGTTATCCTGTGAAATAATGCAACTGTGGGTTATAACTTTTTGGGTTCCCACAGGGCTAGTAATTAATATGCTAATGAAATAGTATGCAGAATATGGAGGCTGACAGGTTAAACAACAAGAACTATACAGTCAACAGAAATCGTTCTCAGAAATAAGAAAAATAAATACCCAGGAAAGTTTCATCAAGTTTATAGAGGATTTAGCTATTTTCAGTAGGAATATTCTTAAAATATTCTTGCCTACAGAAGAATGTAAGTTCCCTAAAGGTGGGGACTATTTGTTATTGTTGTCGGGTGTCATGCCCTTAATGTCTGTGGTTACTGGCACATAGTAGGTGCAGAGTAAATGTTTGTTGAATTACTGAGTTGAATTAGTAGGCAGTGTGGTTATATTGGAGAGACCTCTGGTCTTGGAGTCCCAGCTTTATGATGGCGTGACCTCAGTAAGGTTCCCTCCCCTCTTTCAACCATAGCTTTTCTTCTCCTCCTCCCCCTCCTCCCCCTCCCCCCCTTCCTCCTCCCTCTCCTCCTCCCCCCTTCTCTTCCCTCCTCCCCCTCCTCCCCCTCCTCCCCTTCCTCCTCCCCCCTCCTCCTCTCCCCTCCTCTTCCCTCCTCCTCCTCCTTCTAAAATGGAGTTGCTGAAGCTTCACACTATCTACTTCACTAAGTTTTTGTTAGAAATATACAAATATACAAACTGTAAAGCACTATTTAAATGGGAGCTATTCTTACTATCTTTCTTATTGCTGCTGTTCTTACTGTCGTCTCTTACCACTGACATAGTTTGCAGGAAGATGATATGATAAAGTTATTTCCCAAATGAAATTATAACAAGCACACAGCACTACGGGAGGGCCGTCAGAGCTAATGAATCTTCTGCTGTACAGCTGCCACTCATTAATCCTAGTTCTTCCCTCTTTGTGCCAGAGAACAAGCCTAATCTCTCTTCTGTGTGACAACCCTTCAGACACTTGTTCTCTGTGTTCTCTTCCCCAGGATAAACATTCTTGGTTCCTTCAAATGATCTTTATATGAAATAATTTCAAATCCCTTTACTTTCATGGATGGTTTCTTCCACATCCTCTCCAGTTTATTCAAGCCCTGTGTAAAATATAGTACCTTGAACAGGACACCACACTCCAAATGTGGGTTAACTAGGGGAGAACACAGCAGGCCTCACCTCCCTAGGCCAGCGCACTCTGCCTATTTAACACAATTTAAAGATGACCTCATATTTAAAGTCAGCAGCAGACTGAGGTGAGCTAGAATAGAGTCTAATCATGATACGTCTAAATCAAAAAATGATATTTGTTTTAGTTTGAAAATAACATTAGATAGTATCTATTTCAACTCCCTCCATTTTTATTGAGGAAATTTGGGGCAAGAGGGGTCAAATGGTTTGCTCAGAATCACAGTTAGTGAGAGCAAGATTTCTTTGCATCTCTGATGCAGTATTCTTTATTTATTTTTCTTACTTTCCCCTTACTTTTTACTAAGCTTGAATGGTCTGAAGGGAAATTTCCACTGAGGATTTTAGTGTTCTGCAGATGGATTCTTTAAAAAAGCCTGTGATCAATTCTGACAAAATCTCAGCATCATCCTAAATTGGGAGAAGTGGGACCTATGTAAAGTAAGCACAGATGTGAGAGAAGGAACACAACAGCTGACTACAACAGCCTGAGGAAAACCATAGTACAAGAGTAACTATGATTTGAAAGGGCTAAGTTAGAAGTTGACATTTGTGTGGGGAAATGGAAAAATCATTGAATGTGGGCACCAGAGACCAGAATTCTGACCTCTGTCTCGAAATGGTTCTCCACCTAACCTCAGAAAGGTCAATTAACTTAACTGGCTCTCAGGTTTAGCAATGGAGGACAGCTAGCTGATGCAGTAGATAGAGCGTTAGGCCTAGAGTCGGGAAGACTCTTCCCAGCCTCAGACGCTTAGTATCTTGTGAACCTGGGCAAGTCACTTAACCCTGTTTGTTTCAGTTTCTTGATCTCTAAAATAAGCTGGAGAATGAAATGGCAAGCTACTCCAGTATCTTTTTTTTTTCTTTGCTTTTTGGATGGGGGAAGGTAGGGCAATTGAAGTTAAGTGACTTGCCCAAGATCACATGGCTAATTTGTGTGTGTGTGTGTGTGTGTGTGTGTGTGTGAAGTGTCTGAGGGCAGATTTGAACTCAGGTCCTCCTGACTCCAGGGCTGGTGCTCTATTCACTGTGCCACCTAGCGGCCCCTGCTCTAGTATCTTTACCAAGAAAATTCCAAATTGGGTCATGAAGTCAAGTCAGACACAATTGAAAGTGATTAAACAATACTAACAACCTCAGATAAAATATAGTTTATCTACAAAGTCATACATAGATTGGCATATGCATAGCATGGAAAGAACTCCCACATAGGAAATTCCCTATATTGACATAACCAGAAATCTTTTATTATTAAACATTAATTGTTATTGTTGACAATAATATTATTATGAAATTGGATCACCACACTGAGAATTCTCATGTCGCAAAGTATATCCCTATTCCCCTCCCCACTGCCCCCACTTCCCAACCCGTTGCTAATGCTCACCATTCCACGATAAAACAGGTCCCTTTCGGTTAAGACATTAAAGTTCAGCTTGGGCAGCAATTTTGACATATTAGGTATTGACTGGATATTTATCACATAAAATTAAGTGGAATCCTGCCAGAAGGCACGTACTCCTGAGAGCCACAAAACATTATCCCATTGTCAGTCATTAATAGCAGCTAGATAGATAACATATACCTTTCAAGCCAAAGATTCAGACTGATAAAGGAATAAGCTTGTATTAAGTGCCTACTTGGTACCAGGAACTTTGCTAAGCACTTTACAAATATTATTTCATTTGATTCTAATGACAGCTTGATGAAGTAGATGGTAATATTATTCCCATTTTATAGATGAGGAAAACAGAAAAAGCTTAATTGACATGACTGATGTCACACAGCTAGTGTTTGAGGCAAGATTTGAATTCAGGTCTTCCTGACTACAAATTCAGAACTCTATCCACTGTGTCATTTGTTGTATATCATTACAAACACACATACACCTTGTTCGTGGATACAGTGGTTCCTTGAACTTAAATTTGTAAAGATTGCAGAGAAAACTTGCCTTCTAGTAAGTTGTGGGATATGCCTTCATTCAGAATAAGTATATCAAGAGGTATGGAACAAACACCAGTGGGATTTGTATGAAGAAAACCCAATGGGATAGAGAAAATATTGAACTAGTCATGCCACCCATAGTGACCTTCCTAAATACTAGGTGATATTTGTTAATTCAGTTGCACATTTGGCTGTAGTGTAGCAGATATTTTGAAGTGACTTTCTTTTAACAAATAAATAAAGCAAAGAACTTTTTTTTAGTGTTTCCTGACAGCTTGGATCCTGGCCTTACTGTTTTACTCCCTGTGTCACACTGGTCCAGTTCCATTCTCTGGGGCTTACTTTCTCCATCTATAAACTGTGAGGATTGAGCTAGATCAATTCTAAGCTCCCACATGACTCTAAATTCTGCGACCCTTTCAGTCCTAATACTCCATAATTTACAGGATGGTTTTGAGCATCAGAAGAAATTAGGCATCTGAAGTTCTTTGTCAACTTTATTTTAGTGCTATAAGAGTGTGAGTTACAACCATTATTCTGTTTAAGTAAAGAGTTCATAACTAACTAAAAAGTTAGTTATCATTTTCAGTCTTCCCAATTCTTCAATCTCAGCTACAGGAACATTAGGATTTCCTGTTTAGAATGAGAGAAATCATTCTGTCACAGAATCTCTTCTAGCTTAAAATGTTTAGATTTTCCTTTAACCCTCTTAGCATGCATGACAGAAATGGAAATGAGGGGTTAAAGATTTTTGCTGTTTAGTTGTTTTTCAGTTGTATGTGACTCTTCATGACCCCATTTAGGGTTTTCTTTGCAGAGATATTGGAGTGGTTTACCATTTCCTTCTCTAGCTTATTTTTACAGATGAGGAACTGAAGTAAAAAAAAAAAGTTAAGTGATTTGACCAGGGTCACAGTGTTTGATACCAGGTTAGAACTCAGGAAGATCTCTCTTCCTGACTTCAGGCCCAACATTCTATCCACTGCACCACCTCACTGCTTAACAGTAATGGAAATAAAGGGTTAAAGACTCAGAAATCTGGACATTTGAAGTATTTTTTAAGATAAACAGGAAAAATCAAGTTCATTTCTCCCAAGATTGTATGTACTCAATCATCTGAGTGGTATGACAAAGTCTTTTAACATGAAGATAGGTACAGAAATGGCTGTGTTTGTATAAGTATATATATATTTAACATGTAAAAAGCTATCAATCAGATCTACAATTTCTTTAGAATAGGAATTCAACATTTTAACTCAAATGAGCAAATGAATGTGTTTGCTGTGATTTACTATCTTTGAATGTTGGCTAGTATTCTGAGAGGTTCAATGACTTGCCTATGGTCACACAGCTAACAAGAGAGAAAAGCAGGATTTGAAGGGCTCATGTCTTCCTAATTGTTAAGACTGGCCCTCTACTCAGGTGTTCAGGGAGGACTAGCACTTCCAGTGTGACAGATTATTCACCCCTTTTCAGGGCTGCCCATTCACTTTTGGTGTTCACATGATTCACCCAACTCTTACCTGTGGCTGGCTCTAAGAAGCTGTAGAATGCATGCACAGTAGCACACGCTATTACTAGGGTATCCATCTCAGGAGATAGACTAAACCAGATTGAAGGTAACCAACAGACCTCAAACCCATCAGTGAGTTAGGGGGGGTGTTTACTCCCAGCATGTAAAGACTTCCCTTGGTGGAATGGGCACATGAGAACATTTGATTCCAGTGGCCATGAAGAGAACTGGAGGAGGTGCTATGTTTCACTTAGAGCTTGGTCAGAACGTCATCCACTGTATCCCAAGCCATCACTGGCTGCCACTGGACCTTGATGACTTGAAGAGAGAATAAAGGTGATGACTTTGTGTGACTCTGCTTCACTTAAATCTAATTCGTGTGCAATACAAGATATTATGATATCATTGGTCCTCTTTGAAAATGGACAAACGACATATAGGTTATAATATGTGTAAATTTATGTGTATGTATATGTTTATCTTTATGCATTTATGTACATATATAAACATATGCACCTATCTGCCCACACAGTGTCTATATGGGAAGGAGGAAGAAGGAAGAGGAGAGAGAGAAGAGATAGAGAAAGTGATTAGGGAAAAGAAGAGGGGAAGGAGAAGAGGGGAATAGATAGAAAAAGGGAGGAGGTAGAAAGAGAGGGAGAAATGGAGGGAAATGAAGAGACAGAAAAACAGACAATATGGAATAATGGATGGGGCATCGAACTTGAAGTCAGGAAACTTTTGTTCAGATTCTTCTAAGATGCTTCCCAACTATATGACCTTAAGCAAGTGTCTTAACATCTCTGTGCCTCAATTTCCTCATCTACAGTACTATCAAGCGTTTGGATAGTGCTTTAAAGTTTACAAAGCATTTTCCAAATATTTTCCCTTTGCAACCTCATAGATTGGTGGTGGTATAATTTTACAGATGGAGAAACTGAGGCATAGAAAGGTTAAGTGACTTGCTAAGGGTCATACAGAGAGTGAAATATCTGAGATAGCATTGAAGTTTAGGTCTTCCTGACCCCCAATTCCATTCCCTATACATTGTACTACCTAAATTCCTATAAAATGCATTGGACTGAATGACTACTAAGGTCCCATTGATGTGTGTGTGTGTGT
>JAQQSV010012562.1:0-12734 GCA_028646515.1 Pseudochirops corinnae
CTGCATTTCTTCCATTACAAATCAAGGCAAACATTCACAATATATCACAATATAATATTCACAACATTACATCTTATCACATAAAATCACAATATAGTGTTCACAACAGCTTAACCTTAGAATGGCCACATAGTTTTCACTACAGCGGCCACAATATTTAGAACAAAGAACAAAAGAATAATCATCTGGTTTCCCTAAGGGGGAAACCCTCCTTACTTAATCACTCAATCAATTCACAATACAATAATCAATCTTCTATTCATGGGGCAATCATACATTAACTTAATCAGTCACTTATCTAACAATCAGTCACTAAATGTAATCATTAGAAAACCACACAAACCCTCCAGCCCTTGGAGTCCAGCAAACCTCAATTTCATCCAAGGGAAGGCCTTTTCTTCATCTTGACTTGGGGTGGTCTTTCTGATTCCCTGGATCCCCTTCTATGGTCCCAGGTCCTACCTGAACCCACCAAACAGTCACCTGGATTCAGGGGTAGACAGCTCCCAGGTCCTCATCCAATCCTCAAAGGTAGACAGCTCCCAGGTCCTTGTCCAGTCCTCTGGGCAGTCCTTGGTACACACTGAAGTTCACAGGGTCCAGCACATCTCAGACCCTTCACCACTTCTGTTGCTGGGAACCCAAGGATCCACCAAGCCACAAACCAATAAAGGCTTATCCTAGTCATGCTTCTTCAGTCCTCCAGCAATTCAGCTGGCTCTAGGACCCAGCAGAAAACTCAGCCTTCCAGGTGGCAGCAATAGCTGCTTTGGCCTTCACCAGATTCTGGTCTCAAGAAAAACTCCAACTCATTTCTCAGTCAGTTTCCAGATGCTGGGAGAGAAATTCTCTCTCTCTCTCTCATGAAAACTCCAACTCACTTCTCCAGTCCAGCAGCCCAGCTCCCAGATGCTGGGACAATCCTGCTTCCTCCAACAGGAGCCATCAGGAGGAACATTCCAATTCTGTCTCTCTGTCTCTAGAACTTTTCTTATATGCACACATTGGCCTCTTGTCTCAGCCAACCCCCTCCTGCCACATTAGGACAGGAGAAGAGCTCACACCTTCTGTACTTAGCCCTAAGTTACTAAGTGCTAAGTACCTGCTAAATTGATTGCTGTTACAAAAGGTAAGAAGAGGATAGGTTGTGAAATACTTTAAAAGTCACACAAGGGTCTTTTATTTGATCCTGAGGGTAATAGAGGCAAGTGGTGGCTCAGAGTACCAGATCTATTGTCAGAAAGACTTGAATTCAAATTCAGCCCCAGATACTTACTAGCTGTGAAATCCTGGGTTGGTCACTTACCCTCTGTTTGTCTCAGTTTTCTCATTTATAAAATGGGGATAATACTAGCACCTACCTCCATGGTTGTTGTGAGGATAAATGGGAAAATAATTGTAGTTAAGTGTTTAGCACAATGCCTGGTAAATAATAAGTGCTATGTAAGTGTTATTACTATTATTATTATTATCAATAAGGTGCCATTGGAATTTATTAGGTAATGGAATAAATGGAATAATGGTCAGACCTGCACTTTAGGAAGATCACTTTGATAGTTGAGTCTAGTGCCAATACAATATTCATAGTGGCTACAAATATGCTGGCATAGTTCTGAAGAGCAAAATATAACAACTTTTAATATAGAAGACAGAAGTAAAACATTTATTCAGATACCAGAAAGCCAAATCCCAATACCAGGAAACCAAATCCATCACAGCAACAAAGAAGTTAATTAACCATAGCACAGCAGGGAGCCACACCATTCTTTAGCCTTTCCACAAATAGACACTCACAAGCCTGTCTCCCTCAGTGTGTCATCTCTCACTGTCTAGCTGCTCTGACTCTCAGTTTGCTGTGGGCTCTGTTCCACCCTTCAGCAAGCTTCTCCCACCAGACTCCATGTGATTGCTTTTGGTCTATTAAGGGGCAGGGAAGATCTACAAATTACCATTATCATTGTGTTGAGTGAGGATGTATTGGAGTAGGAAGAGACTTGAGGTAGGGTAACCATTTAGAAGCTATTTGCAGTAGTCCAATAGAGAGGTGACGGGGGCCAGAACTGAGCGATGATTGAGTGAGTGGAGAGAAGGGGACATTAATGAGGAAGGCAGTAAAGGCAAAAACAACGAGATTTGGCCATACATTGGAAATGTAGGGTGAGGGATAGTGAAGAGAGGAGGATGAATCTAAAGTTACAAACCTGCTCATTGGGAGGATGGAGGATCCCTCAACAGAAATTTGTAAAATAAATATGGTGGAATGGAAAGATCAGCCAATTGGCCAATCATTGTAAATTAGTGGGAGGCTGATAGATAGGTCCACCTGAATGTGTGCCCCAGAGGATGGCAGCAAATGTTGATTGGTGCATAGAAGCAATAATAATAGTGATGATGATAATGATGTGGTATAAGTTTTATTCCAGATAGTTCATCAATTCAATATTTTCCCCACCTGCAAAATCTACCAAGCTGCATGAATTGTACTTATTTCAGGTTGTTTCTTTTTCTTTTCTTAATAGCATCTGAAAAGAAGATGCTGGCAAGCAAGTCAAATACTGTGCATCAAAGCAAAGCCTCCAGCTGGAGCGAAAGTTTGTCATCAGCAATGAAGTTGATTCCAGGAAGGCAAGCGAAGGAAACCGAGTGCAAGGCTGAGGTAACTTGAGATGTTGTTGTAGCTAGTGTCTAGTGTCTGCAGGTTTTTCTTGAAGATCTTTGATTAATTTTACACAAGTATAGAAAAGTGTGGAATAGTGGATTGAACACTTCTTTGAAGTCAGAGAGACCTAGGTGCAAATCCCACTTATGACACCGACTGGACATGTGACCTCTGGCAAATCTTTACGTCTCAGTCTTGCGGCAGCTCACTAAGACTAAATTGAAGAGAAGGTGCTGACCTGCATGGGTAGAGGGAGTTTACTCATTGCTACAGAGTCCTTCCTGTATCAGTGAAATCACAGGTCTAGTTTCTCTACCTGTAGAAAGACATTCTTCCCCCCAAAACTTTTTTTTTTCTTGGAGAGGGTATAGCAAGATTTCACCCACATATTATGCTACTTTTCTAAGAGAAGTTTCTTTCATTATTTCAGTACACTTGTTTTTACAGTTTTCTTTCTGATTCACAAATGATAGCATGGAGCTTTCTCCTTCATTTTAATCTCAAGAGACAGGATTTTTCAGTTTGGCTGTAACTGGAGTTGAATGTGAGTGGCTGGCATCATCTTAGATTCTGGGGAATGGTGGCCTCAATGGGAAAGGACCCAGATAATTTCCAGTTTTTCCTTCTTAGGAATGAGGTAACAGAAGTTATTATGATGCTGATATAGGCTAAGTCAGAAGTAGTGTTACAGAGAATGTCATGTTAAAACAGGACTACAAATTAAGCCAGGGACATTGGTGGATATGATAAATGTGTGTAGCCAGCTGGATATTTGCCAGTTCCATTTGCGTTTTCTTACATCTTTTGGACATGAGTACATGTGCATGTGTGTTTTATATATATGTAAAATTATATATTCCATATAATTATATATTATATATGTGTGTATATATGTATATATACAGTGTGTACTACAATACATATGTTGACAGTAGCCTAGAAAATTTTAAATGATATTACATCTATGAAGGACTAATTCATTTAATCTACTTGGGGGGGAGGGGAAACCCGTGACCTTGAGGCCACTTGTGGCCCTCTAGGTCCTTAAGAGCAGCCATTTGACTAAATCCAAACTTCAAAGAATAAATTCATTCTCAGTTCTGTGAAATTTGGATTCAAATGGCCACATTTGAGTACCTAGAGGGTCACATGTGGTCTTGAGGCCACAAGTTGCCCACCCTTGTCAAGCATTTATCTGGTGCTTACTATTTGCCATACTTTGGGTTGAGCGCTGACAAATACAATCAAAAAGACAATTCCTACCTTCAAGGAGTTTATATTCTAATGAGAAAAGATAAAACGTAAAAGAGAGATGAAAAGAGAGGGGCAGGAAGTGGGTAGATGTCCAGCAGGGACATGGTAGCAGAATTTTCATTAGCCGTGAAGGCCACCATCCGGTTACCACTAATAGCCCTTTCTTGGTTCTCGTCCACTGACATTTAGGCTCTGTTCTACCATAACATCATTTCTCAAGAGCAACTATTTCAGATGGCGAAGGAGAAACTAAATGAAGATCCCTCATGAATTCACAGACACTGGGGAGCTGGCAGTAGTGGCTTTAGAATCTCCTGTCCAAATGAAGGAAGGAACTGCTTCTTCCTGCCCTGCTAATGGTCTTTTGAATATGTGTATTACAGGAAATGTAGTGTGAAAAGTCCCTGTAATACCAGTAGCACATTTTAAACTTTGGAGGTTGTGTGGCTGTGCTCTGAAAGTGCACCTTCCCAGAAGCGTTGTAGTAGGCTTCCTGGCCGTGCCCTATGGCCAAAGACCCAGAAAGACGCAGAGGGAGATGCTAAAGAATTTATAACAGACCTCCCCTCTCCAACCCAACCCTCTATGGGGGTGACACTGAGGCTTAGATGTACAAACTCCAGATACTGTAGAATATTGGCCTTGGAAAGATGAAGCATGGTAAAAGAGATGCTTTCAAAATGATTATGATGGAAACTAGAAATATGTAGAATTATTGTTTTGGAGTATGGGTATGATTTCCTTTGGGGGAATTTACTAATAAGAATATGTCCCTGTGGTTTCTCATGTCTCTCCACATCCCCACCTTATTACTCTAGGAAGAGGAATACACAATTAGGAGAAAGGAAATGTTTCCTGTGTGCTATGGAGAGGAAGGTGGGCATAGAAAGACTTTTTGAACTATTTCCTCTATGGCCCTGGTGACTGTTGGTCATGTGGCCCTTTTCCAATTTTTTAAATTAAAAAATGTTTGATATCTTTAATTTCCTATCACCTATATTTTCTAATATATCCCTCCCTCCTCCTTCTTCCAGAAACATACCTCTTATAACATACGATATGAAACAAGGGGAAAAACCCAGTTCAAAAAAACTGGACAACACATCTGCTAAGTGTCACTTTTTATGTAGTATTTTACACCCATATCCCCTATCTCTGAACAGAGTGGAGGAAGGTAATTGATCTGTCATCTCTGGGGCAAACTTGGTTATTATAATTTCCCAGTATTCTAATTTTGTGGTTCTATTTATATTCCTTTAGTCATATATATGTATATGTATACACACATATAATATGTATGTATATGTGTATACATATAGATATTAAATATATATTTCTAGTTTTGCTGATGTCACTTTATCAATTCATGTACATTTTCCTAGGCTTTTCTATATTCATCACATTCAACATTTTTTTTTTTTGCAGGACAGTAATTTTCCATTACCTTAATTTCCACATTGTTGCTTGGCCATTTATCAATTGACAAGCATTGATTTTGTTTCCAGTCTTTTGCTACTCCTAAAGGGCTACATTTAACATGTCATTGTATATAAGACCTTTGTTTTTATCATTTACTTCCTTTGAGGTATATGGTTAGCCAGGGGATTTCTGGTCAAAGTCACTTTCATAACATTACTTATTTTCTGAATTAGGCCAGTTCACATTCATGCCCTTTGTGTATTGGTGTGCTCATATTTCCACAACCCTCCTAATATTGACTATTCTCGTCTTTTTGTCACCTTTGCCAATTTGTTAGTTGTAAGGTGAAAAGTAAGAGTTGTTTTGATTTGCCTTTCTCTTAGTAGGAATTTAGATCATTCTTAGATCTGTTAACAGGTTGCAGTGCTTTTGACAACTGTTTGTTCTTATCTTTTGGTCACTTCTTTATTTGAGAATTGACCAGTTTTCATTTTGCTATGTGCCACTAGACTTTATTGATTCAACATTTAGGGACCTGCAGGGAAATGTGAAAACAGATTTTTCTTTATAAATTTGAAGTAAATGTTTAAAATTATCTTCATGATGTTTATGTTCTCAGCACACTTGACATCAAAGACTGATGGAGATCATGACAGTGAACATGTGTTTGAGAAGATTACCCAAATCATTCTCACATATTGATATGCTGTGAAATTCGGTGTGTATCTGCATGTGTGTATTTGTGTGTGTGTGTGTATGTGTGTGTGTGTGTGTGTGTGTGTGTTTCTAGGATCCATAATAGAAGAGGAATGAAAAAGTATACTATAGGCTGATTTTAGAGATGGGAAGATCTGTGTTCAAGGTGTGCCTCCGGCAAATATTAACTACGGTCAAATTATGAAATCTCTTAGTGCTCCAGACAACACATTAAAACTACAAGTTACAGAGGAATTAGTGAACTGCATCAGTGGAGAGAAATTATACACTGGAAGTTTAATATACTGGATTTAAGCGGAAATCATAGGTCCGGACACCTGCTTTTTTCCCTGTTTCCACATCCCTCAGTATAAGTCTATGTGTGTGTGTGTATGTGTGTGTATGTGTATGTGTGTCCCATACACACATCCCAAAAGAAAACATTAGGACCAATACATTTAAGCATCTGATAAAGAACAAGAATAAATTGCCACATATATAAAAATGGACACAGTGAGAAAGCTGTCATCCATCAATCAATCAGCCAACACTTAAAGTTGACTACTATGTGCTAGACAGTATTCTAGGCATTGAGCACCAAAAGAAAAATAGAACAATCCCTATCCTCAAGGGGCACACATTCATCTAGTGGAGAAACAGGTACACTTAAAAGTATATACAAAATGAATACAAGGTAATATATGCTTCCAAAGTTATTATTCCATTTAAAAAATAATGCCATTCTTAGAGAAGTTGTATTATGTGGTCTGGGTCTGACTCAGGATAGCCTCTTGGTTGTTTAGGGTCTTTATTGGAATAAAATGGTAAACATAGATCATTTAATGGTTAACAAAATGATTTACTTATTCATAGCAGGAGGATAATCCATAAGGTTAGGCATTCAGGACTCCTTGATGTGATTCAGATGAGAGAAGCTCCCTTGCTTAAATTATTAGTTGTGACTCAACAGTTAAGCACCAGAACATCCCCAGATGAGGCTGATTTGTCCTCAGAATACAAGGAAGTAAAATCAGTAGCCTGTACCTTCATTTCTCTGTGAATCAATCAAAATTTGAGGTTCTTCTGAATACCTTTTAAGGAAATATTAGCCTAACTTGCATAGGGTGGGGGTGTTAGGATGTTGTTTCTATCCCATGTGGCATATCCCAGTGACCCACTGACCACTCCCTCCCCCATGCCCAATACCCATTCATAGGCATCTTGTCCAAACAATAGGGCATCCTCTCCATACCATCCAGCCTCAGCCTAAGTAACTCTAGTGATGGAGAGCCTGCTACCTCCCAAACCAGGAAAACCTGGTTTCAAAGGCCGCTTCTAACACTTAGTAGTTTCATGACCATAGGAGAATTTTTTTAACCCCTCTGGGCTTCAAGCAACTCTTTAACAATTGAAATTATGGACAGGTTATGATCTACATTCATGGAAAGATTTCTCTTAGTTATGAAATCATTGACTTGTCGTATTTCTATGTTTTATACTTTTGAATAAGATGAATGTGATCTTTCTAGTAGCAAGATGACATAAATATTCTTTTTTTTTTTTGGCATAACTATTCTTTGGCAGTTTTTCACTCATTCACTCACCATAGATGGACCTGTCTCTCTTTAGTCCATAAAGAAATCTTTTTTTTTTTCTTGAATCTGACTTGTGATTTCACTGGGGTAGGGGACTCCCAGTATTCCGTCCCAGTATACATTGACACATTTTTCTGCTACTTATATTCTTAGAGACTTATCTGTGGCATCGAAAGGTTTAGGTACCTCCCCTGGGCCTACAGGCACTATCTATATGGCAAAAGCAAGACTTGAACTTGTGTTTTCCTGACCCCAAAGCCAAGTCTCTATGCACTATTCCTTGGCTAATCCTGATTCCATATTAGAACTTTTCCAAATGTGTTATCCATTCTCCTAGTCATTGCTGTGACACCTGGTCTTGTCAATAACCCATCTGTGAGTCATCTATTGAACTTGACAATATTATATTTAATGATAATGATAGCAATAGTAACAATGGCTAACATTGCTTTGTGATGCTTGCTTTGTGCCAGGCAGTACACTAAGCATGTTTGATCCTTATAACAAACCTAGGAGGTGGGTGCTATTAATACCCCCGTTTTGTCAATGAGGAAAATGAGGCAAACAGAAGTTAAGTGACTTGCCCAGAGCCATACAGCTAATAATCGTCTGAAGGAATATTAGTAAGTCCCTGTAGGAATGTTAGGAACAAGATCACCTTATAATGGAAACTCCAGTCATTTGTTTCAGGAACTATTTTTCAATAGTCTCCCACCAAACCTTTGGGGCCAGTGGGCTACAAACTTTTTTGGACCATGAGCCCATAGCATTAAAAATGAGTGTGAATCAATTATATTTGTGTATTTATAAAATCTATACCGTATTAATGATTATATGATGGATTGGATTGGGTAGAAACTCGAGGGAGGGAGACCAGTATTTTTTTTTTTATTTGCTCATTTACTTTTAATTTACAAGATTCAGTTCCACAATCACTTGAGTTTCAGATTTTCTCCCCTCCCTTCCCCCCCCATGGTGGCGTGCAATCGTGTATAGGATCTGCAAATACTTTCACATTGTACAATAGTTTGGTCATATAGAAGGGCTGTAACCAATGAGTGATCACCGGGAAAAGAAAAACAAAACAAAACAAAACAAAAAAACAAAACCAGAGATAAAAGAGAACGAAGGGAGACCAGTATTAAACTTACACAGAAACAAAAATTACAAAGGATGAGAAAAGATGAAATATTTGATCTTGGAGTCAACAGGAAGATGCTAGCACCGGGGTTGGGAACCTGCAGCCTCAGTCCTTGGATGTGGCCTTTTGACAGAGTCCAGTTTTACAGAACAAATCCTTTTATTAAGGGAATTTGTTCTGTGAAGTTTAGATTCAGTCAAAGGGCCACACTTGAGGACCTAGGGGGTCACATGTGGCCTTGAAGCCACAGGTTTCCCACCCTTGCACTAGAGTTTATTGAGTAGGGCAATTACATTGGAAGATTTATGTTTTAAGGCAATCACTGGCAACTGTATGGAGGATGGATTTAAGTGACAGGGAGACCAATTAGGAAGCCATTGCAAGGGTCCAGGCTAGAAGGGGTGAAATCCTGATCTAGGGCAATGGCTCAGTGGGTAGAGAGAAGGGAACAGATGCAAGATGTATTGCAACAGCAAAGAGAGAGGAATGACAGCATTTTGCAACTCCTTAGCTTTATGAGGTGAAAAAGTGGAGGATGACATTGAGCTTGCATGCCTAAGTGCCCGGAAGCATAGTGGTAATCTAGAGAAGAATGGATTTGGGGGAAAGATGTCAGCATGATTGTAATGCAGAGCACAACCTTCAATCCAGTTCCATGGCACTTGCTGAAGTCTAATTCAAGTCTTACCAAAGAAAGGGGTGGGGCTCTTACTTGTAAGGGCACTTGAGGCGACGTGGGAGAAAAGCAGTGGGCATACTGCAAGGGTAGGAATTTTCACAGTGGCATCTCTGCATCTGTTGCTGTGGATGCTCAGGTAGTGCTTGGGTTATAAGTGCCTTGAGAGACTGATTCCAGCTCAGCAGCAAGCAGGGTGTTAGAAATCTTTCATAGCAGATGGCTAGACTCAGAGTGGAGGCCAATTGGAGGATAAGGGTAGGTGTAGCTGGGTAGTGGACAAGCCCTGTGATTGAGTTTCATGAGGAGGATGAAACCCACCTTTTCACCATCTAATTGATTAACCATTAGGGTCATTCCATGCTCCACTCAAGGTCAGCATTACCCCTGCCTCCCCTTAGGATCAGGCCACAGCACCCATATAGGAGGTCACTACTCTAGGTGATACCAACGTATCTTGGCTTCCTTGGCATCACCTAAAAATCAACACTCATTCTTTTACCTGGAAGTGATCTGAGCCAGTCACCCACTATGCCATCCTGGGCTTTGGAACTGATTGAATGAAACGGGTCATAAGCTCTCTTCTGTGTGGCTGAAGCTGAGCTTGCACAACTTGGGATAATCTCTGCTGCAAGCAACTCTCATTTTCCTTGAGACCCTTTTGTTGTTAACAGAAGGTACAACTTCTTCTCAGGTACATGTGTAGACTGTGATGTCATACTATAAGTGCATCAACTATTTGCCCTGGGGTCTGTTTAATTATTTTTTAAAATTAATTTTGATTATTACAGCTGATTACACCTCAGTGAGCAATGTAATTGATATTTGTTAATGTATCCCAAGGAACATTTTGTACAACATGCTTTTTGTTGTTGAAGGTTAAAGACTCCGTTATTGGTTTTTCCCTAAATATGCCCACATCATTAGTTCCTCCAGTGAAAAGGTTGCCATCTGGAAAAGACAGCATAGAGACATTATTCAGGCACAAGTGCATGAAATTGGTGTTTTTGCATCTTCTGTCTCTCTTCTGGAAAGAAGAGGCTTGTAATTAAAGGAGCTGCAATTGGAGGAAACATTATTCATTTGGTGTTATTCCTTATCATGTCAGCTCCTGACAGCTCTGTAGCTCGGATAAATTGTTCCTTGGAGTGAGACACATACTGTGAAGTTACTAATTCCTAATACCTTCAATGGTAGAACTTTCTTTTCCTTTGAGAATTAGTTAAATTTTTAAGGCAAAGTTTAGGCATTATTTCTTTACTTCCTTCCCTATCATCTTTGGTTTCTAGAGTCAAACATAGACTTCATACCCACTTAAGATCTGACCTAGAATATCTCTCCTCCTGTTGACTACAAAAAGCATAGAAATAGTAGTCTATATTTCCTACGTGTGCTTCCTTACAATGCTATTACTCCTTAAGCCCTTGTAATCTGGCTTTCCATCCCACTGTCTTACTGAAACTACTTAGTGTCCAACGATATCAAGGACTTCCATACTGCTAAACCTAGTGGCCATTTTCTGTCTTTATCCTTAATCTCTCTGCAACATTTAATATCATTAACTACTACCTCTACCATGATCCACTCCTTTGTTGACTTTCATGATATTGTATTCTCATTCAATTGAGAATTGATAGCTTCTTCTCTTTCTCTTTTGTTGACTCCATATCCTCTTTGAATCCTTGTTATTATTTATAGACAGAGTTAGACTAAAATATTATAAAAGTATGGGTCTTCCTGTTGTGATTACTAACCCATTGAATCTTTTTTCTTTTCTCATCATATGTTAAACCCACATTCCTTATTAGCACACTTAATTACATTGTCAAAAACAGTGAGGATTAGATGATTCTCTATATAAAGCTATTTTAAAAATAACTCTGAAATTTCTGACTGTTAAATTTCCCTGAAAATTCTTTGTGATTCACATTTTATCTTATAATTAATATTTTAAAGATGGAGAAAATGAGGCACAGAGAGATGGCAAAATTCCTATCTAGAATCCAATAAACAAAGTCTATTGTGTATGTAATGAGAGTCGTTTTGGGGGAAAGCACCCAAATGAGAGATAGAGACATTTTCTTGTAGAAGAAAAAAAATTCATTTAATAATAAAAAATATTGATAAGTAGCAAAGTCATAACAAATATGATATAAGAAGATATTTGTCCCAGGATATCAACATCTTGAGGGCCTAATTCTTTCCATTTGGTTGTCTTCAGGCCCACCATCCCCACCACGCCCCCCCTCCCCCATCCCTGGGCTTCATGATTTCCTATTAGCCTGCCTGCATTGGCCCTCACATAGTCTAAAACCACTGCCCCACCATTCCCAATGTCTAAGGACTACATAGTCTCCTGGATCCTGCCCTTCCTCCCACTGCATCCCTCTGCTTCTTCCAAGAAATTGGGAGATCAGAGACCCTCTGCCATCCACCAGTCGTATTGACCATGCTTTCTTGGAGACAGGCCATGACTATACCCAAAGTGGGCTATTGCCCTAATTATCCCAGGAATAATAATTCCTAGTTCTAGCTCTAGTAGTAATCACCTAAATCCAGGGAGTAGAGAGCCTATTCCAACTTAATGAAATCAGTTGCTTTCATAGAACTTGGAGGCCCTGGGATTTTGAGCCATTTGGTACTTTGACACAGTTGATTTCAATACCATGTGGCAAGAAAGAATTCTGATGATGACTCGTTTGCTTAGCTCCCCTGTCAAAAGGGTCTGCCATCTGATGAGTCCTCCCTTTGCTTTTCCAGTGAAATCTCCTCTTTCCACCTCCCATCAGACAGGCAGGACCTATGGGGAAAACAAAGAGAGGAGGAAATGAAAGAGATAATGGAGACTGACAAACACAATTTGCACAGGTCATTCTAATTATCCACCATTTCTCTACATAGTGGTCTTGGGCTAATGTGTCAACTGCCTTGTCTGAGACAATGATTTTAAGCAGTCTTACTCTATAAATTACTCGTCAAAACTGATTCTTTTAATATGTTAACACACAGCAGTGTATGTAGGGAGAAGCCCATCATATTTCCACTGTGAGTTAGAGCTTGGAGAATTTTTCTGTTAGTTAATCTCTTCTGGTGCCATGTTGCTCTTGAAAAGCTGTTGAAACTTCCTTATAGATTATCATGATCCCAATTTCTCAGGCCCAATTGTATCAGCAATGCAGTATTCACAATGCCTACAGTAACTATAAATATGCTGATATAGTTATTAATCACAAAATGGAACAGGCTCTCTACATAAGAAATATAGATAGTGCATTCATTTAAATACCAGAAGAC
>JAQQSV010012563.1:0-12734 GCA_028646515.1 Pseudochirops corinnae
AGAAATACTAATGTTTGATATGTATTTATTTTATATCTTGCAACTCTATCAATTAAATTACTTTTTAATTGATTTTAGAGTTTTCTAAGTAAACCATCATATCATCTGCAAAAACAATAGTTTTATTGCTACTTTACCTATGCTTATTCTCTCAATTTCTTTTTCTTATTATTATAGCTAACATTTCTAGTCCTATGTTGAATAAGAGTTGTAATAATGGGTATTCTTGCTTTACTCTCAATTTTATTAGAATAGCTTCTAGTTTATCCCCACTATATATAATGTTGACTCTTGTTTTTAGACAGATACTATTTAGCATATTACGGAAAGGTCAATTTATTTCTATATCATCTAGTTGTTTTTAACATGAATGATTGCAGTATCTTGTCAACATATTTTTCTATCAATTAGTATAATCATGTGCTTTTTGTTTTCTTGTTATCAATATGATCTACCATGGTAACTCTTTTCCTAATATATCCAAGCTGATCATAGTATACAAATCTTTCTGAGATATTGCAATAATTTTTGCTAAACTTTCATTTAATTTTTTTTTTGAAGTTCTTTAGGGATATTGATCTGTAACTTTCTTTTTCTGTTTTCACCTGTGTTATTTATGAAAACCATATTTGTATCATAGAAAGAGTTTGGTAGGATGTCTGCTTTTCTTATTTCTGCAAACGTTGAATAATATTGAAATTAATTGTTCTTTGAAAGGTTGGTAGAATTTGTTTGTAAATACCAGATTTTTATTCCTTTGGAAGTTCATGTATAACTTATTCAATTTATTTTTCTGAGTTTGGGCATTTTACTGTTTGTTTTGTAATTATTAAAACCTTTCATTTAGGTTGCCAGTTTTATTGGCCTATATTGGACAAAATAATAAATTCTGTTTTATTTTTTATTCTGATAATTTGATTTCCTCTGTATTTCAACTATGATATCCTAAAATTTTCATTTACATATGAATAACTCATAGATTTATGTTTCTCTAGTCATGAACTCCTGAGTTACAGCCATAAAATTCCACTCCTACTTGCTATGTCCATGTAAACATCACACTGGCATATCAAGCTCAACTATCCAAAACTGGACAAAATTTCTCATAAGACTTGTTCCTTTTCTCATTTCTCCATTTTTGTTAATGGTATTATTATTAACCCAGCAACCTATTCAACAGAACCAATAGATCCTCTTTTCTCAAGTCATCATTCCTCGTATCACCTTACTTCCTTTCAAAATCTTGGCTCTATATTTATGCAGTTCAGTTTTATACTGTTCACTGCCCTTAAATCCCTTTCCTCTTGTCACATCACAGCTTATCCTTTTCCATATTACAATATGTTTTGATTCACACCATCTACCTTCCCTGCTGCTACTCAGGAGCTGCTGAAAACACATAGAGGAAGACATGCAACTGTACTACCTTGGCAAACCACAAATTTATCTTATAAAATATTAATTATATCATTGCTGCATGCCATTCCTTTTACTCTTCCTTGATTTCCTTCCTATAGGTCTTTCAAAACTTCTTTCCTCTCCTCAGTCATGGACCCTTTTCCCTTAACCACACTTCCTCTTCATTGAAAAATTGAATCTATCCTACACAAACTCCACTTTCTCCCCATTTATAAATGCCATGTCCGCTAAACTTCATCCCCACACTTTCCACTATTGCTCTAGTTTTAGAGGAAGGGATGACTCTTCTTGCAAATGCCAGTACTTCTGCTTGGGTTCTAGATCCCGTTATGTCTTTTTTCAAAGCTTATCTCTCTAAGCTTGCTCTTCTCTTCTTTATTTTTGATTTGTTCTTGTCCATTGGTTCTTTCTTTATATTAAGAGCCTCCTGTGTGCTAAACTTTGTGTTATTTTCCGAAGACATAAATATAAAAGAAAAACAGATTTGCTCTCAAGGGGATTACATGTTAATGTAGTAGGCAACACATATAAGGGTATTTTGGTCTAGAAAGTCACAACATGTGAGTGAAGACATAGAATAATCCCTTGAAATGCACTTTCCAGTTGTGATGGCAGTATGCACATGATTGACAGTGGTTGACATTGCAAGAGGTAAAAAATGTGGGTGGAAATGAACCCATGTCAGGATGACATGGCAGATAAGAAGATAGCAAAGGCTCAATGTGAAGCAGCAGTTCTCAACCTGTGGGTCGCGACGCCTTTGGGAGTTGAACAACCCTTTCACAGGAGTCACAGGGGTTGCCTAAGACCATTGCAAAACACATATTTCCGATGGTCTTAAGAACCAAGACACCACTCCTCTATCTGTCTCCAGGTGGGTCCGCCCACATGCAGATACAAGTATTAAAGGGTCGCGGCATTAGGAAGGTTGAGAACCACTGAATTGTGAAGACTGATCTGGTTGATGTGGAGCTAGCTAGACAAGAGTTTGTGATTGCTCACTCACCAACAGGACAGCTTGGCCCATTTGTATCTATATCTATACACACATGTGTGTATCCCCATTTGTGTGTGTGTGTATTTACATATATATGCCTATTTACATACACAAGTGTGTGTGTGTGTGTGTGTGTGTGTGTGTGTGTGTGTGTGTGTAGAGAGAGAGTGAAAGTGAAAGGTTTAATGGGCTGTTTGGATGGAAGAGAGAGATTTCCTTCCCATCTTTAAAAAATCTTTATTTAATTCTACTATCACTTCACTCTACCATTCTACATCTTTCTTCTCTTTCACCCCAAACTCCTAGAAAAAGCTTTCTCTACTCATTACCTCCATTTTCTCATCTCACATTCTCTTATCAACCCATTAAAATCTGGCTTCTGTCTTTATCATTGGAATGGCAAGCAAAGTAGTACTTTGGTGTACCGTTTCAACTATTCAAGTGCCTTTGAGCCTCACCTTTGATTGTATCAGTTCTTTGTTGGAAATAGTATACATTGTATTGCCCTTAATAGGCCTAAGGGAGTTTGAAGACCTTCCCTGCCCTTAATAGGTTTAATGTCATCACATGGAACCCACAGTGGGAGGAGACTGCTGAAAGAGCAGAACAAGAAGGGTGCCACAGAGGAGAGAAAAATTCGAGCGCAAGCTGAGACTAAGCAGAACTGAGAGGGAGAATGTGATTTCAGCAATCTTTCTGTCTGTTCTGTCTGATGTTTCTTTGTCAGAATGAAGCATTCTGTCTGTTGTAAGAGGACTTTATTGCTGATACAGAAGCCCTGAAAGAGGACTTTACTGCTATTTACAGAAGTCCTGGGACTTTACTGTTGATTTGTGTTTGATTTCTCAGACAGAAGCTTTGTCTGTTGATCTGTAGTACTTTGTCAGATAGAAAGTGAATTGAGATGATAGTGCTGGCAATATGTGTAAATATTGTTGTAGTTCTGTTAAGCTTTGTCTTCCTAGAAACAGAAACTGTGAAGGGTTTGGAGTGGAATAGTACCAGTAGGCTGAGATATCAAACCAGAGTAGAGAGCTGCCTGTGTGTGAATCCTGGCAAGAGTCAGGTGAATTCAGGCAAGAGCTGGGAGTGGTGAGCCCACAGAAGAGGAGTCTTGAGGTTTGGAAGCCAACCTCAGAATTAAGATGAAAAATGACTTTACCTGGGTACTCTGTATTGACTGATGAGATTGTGACTTAATTATGGATGATGCTTGTACTTTCTGCTACCCTTTAAGGATGATTGGTTTAAGGATGATTACTCCTTAAGGATGATTGGAAGCCAACCTTCAGTTAAGATGAAAGAAGACTTTACTTGGGTACTCTATGTTGATTGGGGAGACTGTGACTTACTGAATGATATGTTTTGTTTAAGACTATGTGGCCACCTTAGTAATAAGTTGTTATGTTATATTGTTGTGAATGTTATGCTTTAGTTTCTTGAATGTTTTGCTTTACTTTATTGCTGAATAAATAGAGTTCTCTTTACTATGTGATCAGAAACTTAAAGTTATTCATAGCAGCAGTTCTCAGGAGAGCTGCTTGTGATTGGCTTTACACTCATCCAAATGAAATTGCTCTATCTAAAGTTACCTTTTAATTTCCAAATCTGATGGCATTTTTCTTTCCTTTGTCTTACTCCTTCTAGTTTAACATTTAATATTGTTGATTCCCTATCCCACCCCACCCCCCCACTTGCTTCTAGATACTTTTTCTTTTTGGGGTTTCTGTGATACTAGTATCCTTTGTTTTTCCTTCTACCTGTCTGGGTCCTTCTTTTCAGTTATTTTTGTTGGATCATTTTCAAGCATCCTTCCACCAACTGTGGATGTCTATCCTAGGTTCTTTTTTTTATCTATATATTCTCTCTTCATATATTCTTATCACACTCATCTATCTATCTATCTATCTATCTATCTATCTATCTATCTATCTAATATGTTCTCTCATCTCATCAGCTCCCAAGGATTCAACTATTCTTTTTATGGAGTTAACTCCTAAATTCATACATCCAGCTCTAGCCTTTCTCCTGAACTCTAGTCCTACATTACCAAATGCATATCGAACATCTTTAAGTGAATATCATAGAGGCATCTTAAACTCAACATGTTGAAAATAGCTCATTATAAAAAAAAAGAAAAGGAAAAAAAAAGAAAAAAAGAAAATAGCTCATTATTAGACCCTGCTCCAGCAGCTTGCCATTTTCTCAGGTTAGGAGTAAAACTCATCCTTCCTCCTTTCCCATCAAAGGAAATCCCAAAAGAGAGAAATACTTCCACATGTTCCAAAGGTAGAAAGACAAAGGGGGCTGAATCTGTCTCTGCTTTTTAAAACTTATGCAGCCCCTTCCTTTACCACTATCACTAAGGGACCCATCTCTAAACACCTGGATCCTTCACTTGTGGGCCAGCAGTGTGGCTGACCAGAAACTGACCGATTAGTTTGGTATATACCCTATGACGTACAATCTCCATTACATTGCCACGAGTATTCTGAAGAAGCAACACAAAGGCTGCCCTCTTTGAAGTGTACCATTCTTTATTCCATCTTCAAAGAGATGTGCCTATTTGAGTCTGAAACTTTTGGAAGAGCTCATTTTCAAACTATTATGGCAGGAGAAAGAGGATGTCCAGAACACAGCTGATGCTGTTTTTAGTTCCTTTATTATTCATTTTTGTTCTAATTAAGTGTTTTATTGTTTCAGTGCTATTCTTTATTGGGGTATGTTAACATGGTGAATCACTGAAGGCCTGAATTAACTTCAGATGTTTCCAATTTTCAACCTCAGTGAAGGCAAAAGCAAGTCAAGATAGGAAATTACCATTTGAAACCAAGTCTGTGAGAGTCCACAAGTGATGAGACCCACAGTCTACATAAAGATGCAAAAGAAAACTAGATTCTAAAAATTTTTTAAACTTATATTAAATATAAGTTGAATAAAAAATAATAAATATGAAATCAAAGGAAGGAAGTTTTTAAAAAGATGACAATTATTGAGTTAAATTAAATATATTAACAAAATATTGTATTTTATTCCAAATAACATGATAGTCCTAAGTATCACAATACAGATTGCAATTCCAGTGACATATTTTAAGACATAGCTTGAGGGAGTATATCAGTTAGAGTCATGAATCAGTCTCATGGAACCCCAGTCTGAGCTCATGGAAGTGGAAGCAAACACAGACGATTATTACTGAGGAGGCACATACCTAGTCCCTATCTTTGATCCACTGGTAGTTATAGCTTTATAAACTCAGTTGTAAGGTAAAATGAACTCTTTGCCAATCTTCATATATATTTTACACTTTCTCACCTCCTTGCCTATATTCATGTCATTTTTTTCCTAAAAAGATCTTCCTGCCCCTCCCCAAGCCTCCACATGTTATCCACATGGAATCTTATCCATTCCTGCTTTTTGTTTTGTTTTGTTCTGCTTTTTGGAGGAGGGAAGGTAGGGCAATTGGGGTTAAGTGACTTGCCCAAGGTCAAACAGCTTGTAAGTGTTAAGTGTCTGAGTCCACATTTGAACTCAGGTCCTCCTGACTCCAGGGCCAGTGCTCTATTCACTGCACCACCTAGCCACCCCCAATCTTATCCATTCTTCATGTCCAGCTCAACTGTCCATCATGAAACCTCTAATCTCCACCCTCACCCCAAGCCTTTCCTTTGTGAGAACTGATGTAGCATCGCAACTAGAATGCTGTATTAAGTACTAAAGTAATTTGAATATATGTCATTTTGTTTACTATATTATATAATCCAAGAGAGTAAGGACTAAATCTGATTTCTCATATATATCATCCCCGGGTCAGCCCAATGTTTGGAACATAGTATACGCTTAGTAGATGTTTGTTGAACTTTTCATTATTGTTAGTCGACTTTTCATTTGTATCTATTAGGAGAGAAAGCGGCTATTCTGTTTATCTACCAGGAAGACTAGTGCCTATTCTTCTCAAGCACACTCAGTGGCTTTATTTTAGAACTTTCCTCAAACTATTTTGTGGAGTATGTGCTGTCCTTATTGCCATTGCCCATGCCTCTTCTTCACCACTTGTAGCGCATATTTGTCTTGATCTCTCTTTTTTCCCTGATAGTATGGAAACTCTTCCCTCCCCTCCCCCCATCCTTTTTATCCTTCAGGTGTTTGCAGCTCCTGGAACTTCTCCTTAGCAACCGACAAAATACTCATTTATTTAATCTTCCAGCATTAGTCAAATGCTATAGCTGCTTAATCTTTCTTCTTCCTCTTTTCAACGCTGTAGGTTTGCCTATAAATCTTGTGGGTAAAGCCAAGATCTTCTGAATTCTTTTACTAAAGAACTTTAATTGATTTAATTAATGTAATTCTAACACCTGGAATTTTCCTTTTGTCATGCATTTGCTTCCTACCTCCTCCCATTTCCCTCTTTTGATATTCATTTGTAATAAAAGACAACTAAACATTTTTGCAAATATCTGCCAATTGTATGTTCAACACCAGCAGTTAACACCTGGCAGTGTGTTTGGGCATTGGTGAGTGGTGACATGTGATATGGTGTGTAATAATTTGTAATGCAGAATAGCCCCTACCGATATGCAGAATATATGTAAAACACCTCTCATGAGGAGCATGTTGATATCCACTTACTCTCTGTATTGGTTCATGTGCTCTAACATGTCCTTAACTTGGCAGGTCAGATTTTCTTAGCTCCTATGGGAAACTTTATTGAGTGGGAATATATTTCCTCTACTTACCATTCTAGCTTATGAGCTCCCATCTGATACATTTTCTGTCTACAAAAATAGTCAATCACAACATAATATACCCATACATTGTGTGATATTGACAAAATAAGTCACTCAAAATGACCCTTTTAAATTTTAAGTCATTTACTTAACAAAAAAAAAGATAGATACTAATATATTAAGGTCAGTAAATAAAATACATTACAATACACATGTAAAACTGACATACTTTTCAATCCATGCATTTAATAGTCATGGTGAAAAGTTGGCACACATTTATAGGAACTTGGCAGTTAAGCACACAAGGGAGGAAAGTTTATACACTTGAGGGTAACTCACAAATCTGCACTGTAGACTCTAATGTCATCAGTCCATTCAAGAACATCTGTATCAAACAAAATCGCTTCTTTGTTCACTGACTGTTAGGCTTAACCTCTCTTCAGCTGGGAAAATATATCTCTCTTCTCTTTTGAACATGGAATTTAAAAATCATTTCAATTCATAATTACCCTAAAAGGGCATTTAGAAATTGTTACCTCTTTATGTGAAAGGCAGTTCTATTTTAGCCAGAGAATTACAAAATTCATTAATCTGGCAATCTCTAGAGGAGCGATTCTCAACCTGTGGGTCGCGACCCCTTTGTGGTGGAACAACCCTTTCACAGGGGTCACAGGGGTCACCTAAGACCATCAGAAAACACATATTTCTGATGGTCTTAGGAACCTCCTCTACCCTTCTCCAGGCAGGTCCACCCACGTGCAGACACGTCCACATACGACTATTAAAGGGTTGGCATTAGGAAGGTTGAAAACCACTGCTCTGGAGATATACAAATCATCCCAGCCAGATTCAACCAGATTCTGAGTTTTCCAATCACAATAAAACTCATAGCAACAGAACTCAGGTTGAGCTCCTTCTGCTTTTCTTTCTCTGGGCAGAGGAGGCAGCAGAGAGAAACAGGCCCTGATGAGAAGTTTCACCTCAACTTCCAGGTCACATGAGCAACAAAATGGTAGACCAGATATTTTCTCCCATCCCTACAACCACTTAAACCTCCCCAAACAGAAATTATGCATTAACGTTAGAGTAACCTCAATTGTTTCCATGGTCTAGGACACCAAGAATCCAAAGCATGGTGAAACACAATAAAACCCAGTAACTGACATTCTCTGATTCTGAGTTCACTTAGTATCCCTCTCCCACCTGCCATGCTACTGACATTGAGGTCACTCTAGCAGACCCAGGATGCGACACAGGCTTACATCAAAACCCACCTCTACATTGTGGTTCCCCTTTTTCTTTTCCAGTGCCAAAGGGATCATAGTTCCATGATGTGGATGTTTTCTTGGGCTTTAACAGCCAAATTGACTACTGCCCTTCGGGAATAAAAGTCTGCCAAGGATTGTATCCTGGAAGGACCAAAGCTATGAAGGTCTGAACTGCCGATAGCTCCAAATTGCAAGTCTTAGAAAATTCTAAACTGCCAGTGCCAGGCCCAAAGAACAAAGGAACAGAGGGAGTGGGACAGGTTATCAGGATAGGAAACTTCATGTGGGGAGCTGTGCAGTACTCCATGAAGCCTGAGGAAAGAGCACAACATCCAGATGAGGCCAGTTCTGACCACCCAAAAGTCAGTTGGGCAGAGACCTAGGCTGGTGAACAACGAACTGTTCAGTATGGGAAGGCACTGGAGTGCTTTGAGATACAGCCCTCAAAGAAATCATAGTAGGAAGGGAAAGGACTCAGAAGCGAGAAATAAGGAAAATAAAGGGGAGGGGGAAAACCTGCAAGTTCCCAAGATTCCAGGAGAGAGAGGGAGAGAGAGAGAGAGAGAGAGAGAGAGAGAGAGAGAGAGAGAGAGAGAGAGAGAGAGCTATACTCTGTACTCGTTAGAAAAAAGGAAGAGGAATTTGAATAATGTGTTCTGAAGAGCACTGGAACTCAGGATGTAGCCCAGAGAGATTTATCCTGAAAATCTGAGCCTAATAATATAGGAGAAAAAAATAGATGTTCAAATATAAAGAAAAGTTTGATAAATTTTTAGAAAGAAAGCCAGAACTAAAGAGATTATATGCATCTCAAACACTCCCAAACAATGGAAGTGAAGGAGGAGGGAGTAGATGTGGACAGCAACAGCAATGAAAAGACCTGTAAGAGACTTCTTTCTAAATGTATTCAAGAGGAGAGGGGTGAAGGCAGAAATCTGAGAAAGGCATCAGTGAAGAGAATGACAGGGAATATTATGGAAAGAACCTGGCAACATACTCGCTATAGGTGAATGCTTCTTTTGGGGGACTACATTAAAATATGGAAGGATACATGAAGGGGAGGGGGTCAAATCAAAAACTAGCAATGAAGGGAAAGTGAAGAACTCTGTGGTCTTAAAAAGAGAAGTGACCATAGGGTAGTGAGTGAGGAGAAGGGGTGAAGGATTGAGAAGGGGATAATTTTACCCATTTTCAATGCCTTATTGTTCTGTTACATTTTCACAGTGGTGCAAATACAAACAAACAAAAAACTCCTGGAAGATCCTATTGTAACAAACATTAGGAGAAAAGTACAGTTGGCTTAACTGAGACTGAGGGTCAGGTAGGTGGCATAGTGGTAAAGTGCTGAACCTGGAGTCAAGAAAACTTATGTTTCTGAGTTCAAATCTTCCCTCAAGGCACTTACTAGCTGTACAAGCTGGGTCAAGTCACTTAATTCTGCTCAGCTTCCTCATCTGTAAAATGAGTTGGACAAGGAAATAGCAAACCACTCCGGTATCTTTGCCAAGAAAACCCCAAAAGGGGTCATGAAGAACTGGACATGACAGAAACTGCAATGTAGAATTTAGTTATTGCCTGAGTGACCCAAAAGCTCAGTTGGGCATTGTTATTATGGCATTCAGTGCTGTTTAAAAAAAATATTGCTATCTTATGTTATTATATCAGGTTTATTTCCAGCACTCAGCACAGTGCCTGACCCATAGTAGACACTTTATAAAAGATTGTTGATTTAATTTGTTGACCGACATATCTTCACCCATCCATTGAATTATCCGTTGTAAAAAAAAAAAAAAAGATTTGAAAAGCAAGAGAAAGAAAGCAGTTTGGAGAAACTGTTTGATGCAGTTTTAGAGCTTTCTCAAGTTTGTGTGACAAAGTTTTATAATTTCATAGATTCATAACTAGAAAGAACTTTACAGATTGGTCATTTTATCCAACACTTATTTTATATATCAAGTTAAGGTCAAAAGGTTAAGTGGCTTGTCTAAGATTACAAACACAATAAACCAAAGATTTAGGTCTTGAACTCAGGTCCCCTGACTCCAAACAGTGCTCTTTTTCAGTATAGAAACTGAGTAAAATTCATTTGTTAGTGTTTAATTTATGAAGGCGTAACTCTTGAGTTTGAGAAACTATGTGAAAGTGTCTCTATTTACCTCAGCTTTTCTTAGACTTACTCATATTTTTAGCCCATTATCTTTGAAAAATCTTTAAATTAACATAGTTGAAGACTTTAGTGTGACAGCTGACCTTGATGCAGTGTTCATCCTCATTGAAAGCATTTGATAACGTGGTGGAAAATATCACTCTAAAAAGCATGGGAACAAGGAAATAGCCTTGTTTCATTACATTAGTGACTTGGAAAGCATGAGAACCTGGGTAAGCATGCCATCATGAAATCAATGTACAATACTAATGAACTTCTCCAGGCTATCAAATTTTGACGTAATTTTCCACAAGCCCAGTATCAAAGACTTTGGTCAGATCCACAAATGTTGTAAATAGACCTCTGTTCTGCTCCTAGCATTTCTTCTGGAGTTGTTGGGCCACAAACACCATATCAACTGTTCCTCAGCCCTTTCTGAAACCACACTCACTCTCAGGTAGATGACCATCTTCCAGGTGAAGGATCAGTCTATTAAGGAGGACTCTGGCAAGAATCTTGGAATCAATGACTAAGACAGAGACCCCTCTCCCCCTGTGGCTGTCACAGGACAATGTATTTCCTTTACTTTTATATGGATGGACAATGGAGACATCCTTCAACTCCTAGGGGATAACCTCCTCTTGCTATATAACATGGAAAACAATTAACACTAAGAAAACTCAGGAGCTCCATCAACCACCACCACACCATCCATATATGAAACCATCAGTTATAGCAAATGGAGAAGTTTTGAATGCTGTGGATTAGTTCATTTACCTTAGTAGTGTACTTTCTAGGGACGTACATTGATAATGAGATTGACTCATTCATTAACAGAGAAACCTCAGTGTCTGGGCGGCTCTGAAGGAAAGCATGGGAGAAAAGAGACTGAACACCAAACTGAAGGTCTACAGAGCTGTTGGGCTGACCTCATTGTAGTATGCCTGTGAAACCCGGACAGTACAGCAGCACCATCCAGGAAACTGAATCTCCTCCGTTTGAATTGTCTTAAAAAGATTCTGAAAATCACCTGGCAGGATAAGATACCAGACACTGAGATCCTTACTTCTGCCTAAAATTCAGGTAGCTGTCAGCTCTTTCTCTAGTAGGAGATGAAACAGGAAGGAGGATTTTGGTTATGAAAGGCAGGAAAAAAGAGTACACAAGAAACATGGGCATTGTCTTCTAGTCCAGTGGTTCTCAACCTTCCTAATGCTGAGACCCTTTCATATTTGTATGTGGGCATGTCTGCATGTGGGAGGAGCCGCCTGGAGACCAATAGAGGAGTGTGGTGTTGAACGCGAAAATATTTGTTTTCCGATGGTCTTAGGTACCCCTGAGACCCCTGTGAAAGGGTCCTTCGACCCCCAAAGATGTTGCAACCCACAGGTTGAGAATCGCTGTTCTATTCACTCAAATTCAAAAGCAGGTAGGCTTTAGTGTCATCTCTCATGGCAGAAAGACATTCTTGAGGATAGTGTACAATGATATAATTTATGCCAGAGCAAGAGCACTAGGATACAGAAAATACCAAAGTGCATTTCAAATCAGATTAATTAGCCAAGAAACTAAGGAACTCAGAAAAGTGAATTCTGGCGGGTTAGGCAAGTGAGTGGCTTTTGAATGCTGGCTGTCTCCATACTAATAGCTACCTCATTCCTCATTTACTCTCTGACAGGAACCAGCAAGTTTGGATGATGGTGGAAGTAGATCATGGGAAAATATTTTATATCCCTAAAGACATAGGAAGAAAAGTTCTTTTGAAAAAAGAAGTGGGTTTGTGGGTGGGTATGTGTGGTTCTCGGCAGAGGATTTAGGCAGTAATACAAATTTAACAAGTTAATTATCCTCTCTGAATCTTCATTTTCTTACCTGTAAAGGTGGAAAATGAGAGGGTTGGAATAGATAATATCCAAGATTTTTTATGAGCTTTAAGACTCTACATGAATATAAATAAATACTTAAGATGATTCAGGTTTTTTACCATAATTTTTCGAAGAATTACTGAGGCTTCTAAATGTTCACCTCCTTTCTTGAATTTCTTCACTGCTTCTATTCTCTAACTCTTTAAACATTCTCATCTTTTTCTTGTAGACCTATCCAAATTCTTTGTATCTCTATTTTGTCAAGTCCTAGTTCTAAGAATTTGATCACTTTTGGACATAGAAGAAAGTTTA
>JAQQSV010012564.1:0-12734 GCA_028646515.1 Pseudochirops corinnae
TCTCTCTCTCTCTCTCTGTCTCTCTCTCTCTCTCTGTCTCTCTCTCTCTCTCTGTCTCTGTCTCTCTCTCTCCCTCTCTCTCTCTCTGTCTCTCTCTCTCTGTCTCTCTGTCTCTCTGTCTCTCTCTCCCTCTCTCTCTCTCTTTCTGTCTCTCAAATAAATAGGAAATAATTAGCAAAGAGAACGCACTAGAACTGAGAGGGACTGGGAAAGGTTTCATATAAAAGAAAATACTTTACAAATATTCTCTCTTTTGATGCTTATAAAAACCGTGTGAGGGAAGTGCTATTATCCTCATATTACAGATGAGAAAACTGAGAATATGAAAGCTCAATAATTTGCCCACTGTTGCACAACTAGTAAGTATTTGAGGAAGGAACGGAACTTGCATGTCTGATATTATCCACTGAGACACTATGGACAGAGCATCAAGGGGCCTCCGACATTTACTAGATTTGTTATCATGGGAAAGTCACAACCTCTGTGAGTCTCGTTTTCCTTATCTCTAAAGTGGAGAGATAATACCACCTACTCTACAGAATTGTTATGAAGATCGAGTGAGAGCATGAACAGAAAGTTCCCTGAAAACTATGAAGCATCACATAAATGCCAGCGATTATGGTGACGAAAATAATAATGATAGCAAGTTATTATCATTATTGTTGTTGTTTTACCCTTAGCACAGCATTGCAAAATAACAATAAAAGACAGAAGTAAGATGCAAGTCTGCACGAAAGAAACTGCATAGAGATTTATGCCAACAACACAACTGGATACAGTTACCAAATTGCTCCATTGGAGTAATACACAGTCCAATGATGTATTGATGAATGGAGACATATTTACAAGTTGATATTTGTCAAAGTCACTGAGTATATTAGATTATTATGAAATACTCTCATTCCCTGCAGTCTGTTGACTTTTGTTCATGTTTCAGCTGCTAACAACACTTATATACCTTCTTAGTCTATCACTGGTTTAAAAACTAGATGTTTTCATCTCCTGGGAACATAACTGCTAGTGAAGTGTAGGGATAGGTCCTTACAGTGGTAGAATAGACTTAATTTGGTATACATACTTTGACCACACTCATTTCTGAGTCCCTTGCAATTTGCTTTCTATGTCCACTACTATGCTAAATCCAGTGACTTTTTTTTCAGAGCTCATACTTCTGGATCATTCTGTAGCATTTTATATTATTAATCACCCCATTTCTTGATCTTCTTTTCTACCATAATGTCCACAATAGTTTACTCATGGTTCTCCTCTATCTCTTACTACTCTTTTCTGTTTCTCTTGCTTTTGGGGGTGGGGTTTAGGTTTAGGGGACCAACACCCTGGGTCCTGCCAAATTAATTAGACTCAAGTCTTCTATCAGCCAAAGAAAAGCAAAGTTTATTAAAGATTCATCATAATAGGTTAGACTCTTAAGGAGCCTTGGTATCTGTGAGGCTTGTACTGGACAAGTGGGCCAGAATCATCTGACATAGAATGAGTCTGAGCTAGATCATTCTCCTGCATCATCAAGGAGGCAAGATGGATCTTATACACAGAAAGGTTGTGGGAGGAATCTAGGGTTGGTCTAGAGGAGGAGTTTGGAGAGGGTCTTCAGGAGGAGTCAAATAAGGTCAGACTCCAATGATGAGAGATTAAAGGTGGGAACTAGCTGAAGGTGACCTGGAGATGAGACAATGGAGGGCTAGGCTAGTTTAAGGGTGTATGGATATTTTGGGAGCATCAGGGTTAGGAAGTAGCTGGACAAAGGAGGGCTAGGTTAGTAAGGGAAGCTTGGGCTGAGCCACAATAAAAGGCTTATGGCCTCAGGCAAATGCCTCATCAAATGGGCAGATTCAGAGTTCAAAGGGGTTCCCAAAGCCTGAACTTCAGCACTTTTCATTACAGTCTGGGCCTTTCTTCATTAAGGCTGTATCATTGGCCTCTCTTTCTTCTGTTTCTTAGAATTTCCTTGGAAATCAATCACTTCTTTTGCTTCATTTATTACCTCAATCTTGCTGATTTTCAGATCAATGAATCAGGGATCTGACCCTGCTGACTACAAATGTCCACCCTTAAAAAACTCTCACTTTCTTCCTCCCACTAGTTATTTCTCCTTTATGACAACTCCTTGAGGAGCCTATTTGACTTCTTTTTCTCTCACTCTTTTCTAAATACTCAACGATCTGGCTTCAGTTCTTATCCTTCAACTGAAATGACCCACTGCAAAGTCATAATATAATCACTTCATTGTCAATCTAATGGCTTTTTCTTTGTCTTGAATCACCTGACCTCTCAGCAGCCTTGGACACTCACCTGTTTCTGTATACTCTCTCCTAGGATTTTTTTTTTTTTTTGCTTTTTTATACCAATCTTAGTCTGTCTCCTTTGCTTAATCTTCTCTCTTGTTACACCCATTAATCTTTGCAGTGTGTCCTGGGCCCCCACCTTTTTCTATTCTATAAGATCTCTCTTTAAAACTTATCGGAACCAATGGATTCAATCATCATCTTGTAAATACATCGTTAATTATATATTGATCTCCCCCATTAGAATTTAAGCTCTTGAAGGCAGATTTTATTTTGCCTTTTTCAATCCCTATTTAGTGATTTAAAAAAATTTTTAAGTTAGTTTATTTTTAGTTTTCCAATTCACTTCCATAAGTTTTAAATTTTCTTTCTCTCCTTCCCCTCCCCCCTATATAGGCTCTACATATACATTCCTATTAAACATTTTCACATTAATCATGTTGTATAGAAGAATTGTAATGAATGGGAAGAACCTTGAGAAAGAAAACAAAACAAACAAACAAAAGAAAATAATCTGCTTTACTCTGCATTTAGAGTCTATAGTTCTTTCTCTGTACGTGAATGGCATTTTCTGTCATGAGTTCTTTGGAATTGTTTTAGATTGCTGAGAAAGCCTAAGTCTATCAAAGTTATTGCACATGTGGTTATTGTTGTGTATGATGTTTTCTTGGTTCTGCTCACTTCACTCAGCATCAGTTCATGTAAGTCTTTCTAGGTTTTCCTGAAGTCTGCTTGTTCATCATTTCTTATAGCACAGTAGTATTCACCTAGATTCATGTATTACAACTTTTTTCAGCCATTCCCCAATTGATGGGCATCTCCTCAGTTTCCAGTTCTTGACCACTACAAAAAGGGCTGCCATAAATATTTTTGTATATGTGAGTCCTTTTCCCATTTTTATGATCTCTTTGGGATATAGCCCTAGAAGTGTTATTGCTAGATCAAAGCTTATTTAGTGCTCATCATAGTGCCTGCCTGATTTTCCAGGTCCTGTGAACACTCTCTTCATAACATTTCTCACATCCATGCTGTTTTCACCACTCAAGTGGACACTCCTCTGGTTTAGTCCCTCTTTATATCTATTTCGATTATTTCCTGACTGTCCCATAGTAATAGCTCTGCTGAAATATTTCAAATTCAACATCTAAAATTAAATTCATCACCTTCCTCTCACATATTCCTCTTTATTAGCTGTTTCTATTGATCATCTATCTTGATTCAGGACACTGCTGTCCTCCCAGTCATCCAGACCAAAAAATTTGAGTCAATTTTGATTTTTCCTTTCCCTAACTTCCCCACACGTCTGCTAATTTGCGATGTCTATATTTTTAAATGAATACACTCTCTCCCTTATTTATCCACTCCTTACCACCCTCATTGTTTTGCCCTATTTCAGGTCTATATTACCTCTTGCTTGGGCAATTGTAATATCTTTCAACTTGTCTCTCTGCCTGTCTATTTTTTCCTGTATGCAATGCATCACTCATACCTGAGTAAGTTTACTAACACATAATTCTGACCATTACATTTTTCCACTTAAAAAAAAAATCCTTGACTCTCTACCATATCTTAAAGGTAAACTGCTTAATCTGCCATTCAAGGCTCCCTATTTTCTGATGCCCTTCTTTTCTCACATTAATCCTCTTCAGATACTCCTTTCAAGTCAAACTCACCATTCTTCCATTTCTGTGGATTTTTTTTGTTTCTTTGCTCACACCATCCATAAAACCTGTAATTGACCAGTATTCTCCATCTTTGTCTGTTGAAATCCTTTCTTTTCCTTTTTTTCTATTCCTACCATCTCTTTCTTCTTTTATAATTAAATGTTATTTTTTAAGAGACAAAAATCTATTTTCTTTCCTTTTCACCCCCTCCTTTGGGAAAAAAATATTAATCAGACGCTTTGCAAACCTTAAAGTGCTACATAAATACTAACTTGGGACAGCTAGGTGGTACAACTGTTAGAGCACAGGCTTGGAGTCAGTAAGATCTGAGTTCAAATCTGGCCTCATACACTCAGCTGTGTGACACTGGGCAATTCACTTAACCCCTATTTGCTTCAATTCCTCATCTGTAAAATGGAGACACACTTGAGAAGGAAATGACAAACCACCCCAGTATTTTTTGCCAAGAAAACAAAAGTCCATTGGGTCACAGAAAGTCAGATACGATTGAACAACAACAACAAAAATAAAATGCCACCTACCATTAATATTATTCTTACATTATTATTGTTTCTACAATTTAACTTCCAAGTAGAAAGCAGCATGGTGCATTGGATTAGGAATCAAGAGACCTGGCTCATCTTAGTCTTAGTCCTGACTTATGACATTGTATGATCTTGGGAAGACATGCACTCTCTATAGTTCAGCTTTCTTTCTTATAAATGATCACTTGGGCTAGATTTCCTTTAAGTTTAAAATCCTTAGACAACTATAAAGGATAAGGAGTGTATAATATGTTTTTTTAAATGAAGAAAATCAATTATATTCAGGCACAGTTATCAATTTTTAAAATACAAATTCACTGACCTCAAGGGTTTTTTTGTTTTTTCTTCCTTCCTCTCCCTACTGCCCTGGCTAATTATTAGTGCAATGTGTGTCCAGTACCTTGCAGAACTCACTGTCCAGTGACAGAAATAAGTATGAGCACAGGATATTGTGGAAGAGTTTGTTACTGAGCTGTGCTGAATGGGTGGAGAACTTCACATTGAGAGGCAGCTTGAAGACCATTTGTTGACTTACTCTAGGCAAATCCCACATGTAGCTAGAAACTTCATTGGCAAGATATAGTCGACAGTTGTCAGAAACTATTTCTTTTGGCAGTGTATTGTCCTGTAGCATACATTAAATCATGCCAACAGAGTGAGAGCAACATTTGTTAGGTTTACAGATGAAAGCCTAATATTAATGATATAGGAAGACTTGTTCTAAAATATACAAAGAGCTGAAGTTACCCATTTGGATAAATATGAGGCTTGAACCAAGTATCAGTTTACTTCTAGCAAAAGTTTAATTCTATTTTGTAAAGTGCATTATTTTGTTTGCTCCTTACAACAGCCCTGTGAAGTAGGTGCTATTATAATTCCCATTTTATGTATGAGGAAACTGAAACTGAGAGAAAGAGATCACCTCCCCCACTCCCCTCCTTTAATCCCCTCCAGCACTCCCCTCCCCACTCCCAAATTACATAACTAGTTAGTGTTTTAGGATTTTTTTTCCAATGGAGGGAAGAGATAATAATGAGAGAAATTAAACTTTTTTCCCTCTCCTTTATTTTTCTAGCATTTAATGAACAAGATAAATACTGAGTTTTACATTTCCTAATTTCACAAGTGTCTACTAAACTCTGTCTCTGACTCATTGTGGAAGAGAGCTGACCCTGAGCTCTTGGACCTGTTCCAACAGAGCTTAAGTTCAAGCATGACCTACCAAGCTGGGGGTGGGGGGGAGGTTGGATTCCAGCTAGAGTGTATAGAATACTAGAGTTAGCGTTAGGAAGACATGGTTTCAAATCTCTTTTCTGCTATTTCCTGGCAATCTGACCATGAAGAAGTCAAAGGATCATAGAGGAGCCTTCCAATGTCATCTTTTCTAACTTCTTCTTTTTTTCAGTAATGAAAAAGAACATGAGCATTTAATGGACCTGTTCAAGGTCCTACAGGTAGTAAATTGCAAACCAGGATTTAAGCAATTTCACTTAATCTATAGGAACCTCTTACTTCATCTGTAAAGTGTGAATGATAATACTTGTAGTAATAACATCATAGCATTGTTGAAAGGTGCAAATGACATAATGCTTGTAAAAAAGTTTTACAAACTGAGGTGTATATAAAGGTTGATAATATCAATCATTATTTTTTATTTTATTCTTCTGATCTTAGTTTCATTATTTTTAGTGTTGTTGTTTGTTAATAGTTCTGTTGCCTCTGACAAAAAAATGCAAAAGTACCTTTAAATAAATCTTTGAAGGCAAAGTAAACTGGAGTGGGAAAATCTTAGGGAGAGACATCAGACTTTGGGACATAATATCTCTTGAGGATTTGTGGATTGCAGAGGGAGAAGTAATTCCAGGAAAATACCTCCTTTCTGAGGAAGGATTCAGAGAAATTGGTTCATTGTTCACCTTTCCCAGAATGGTTTCTGACCTGGAGACATGGTGGTTCAGTGGAGCCTGGTGTTAGAAAGACCTGAATTCAAATGCAGTTTCAGGCACTTACTAGCTGTGTGACACCGGGCAAATGATTTAACCTCTATTTGCTTCAGTTTATTGTTGTTCGGTCTTTTCAGTTGTGTCTGACTCTTTGTGACTCCATCTGGAATTCCTTTGGCAGAGATACTGGAGTGGTTTAATATTTCCTTCTCCAGATCATTTTACAGATAAGGAAACAGAGGTAAACAGGATTAAGTGACTTGCCCAGGATCACACAGCTAGTACATATTTGAGGCCAGATATGAACTCAGGAAAATGAGTCTTCCTGATTCTAAGCCACCTAGCTGCCTTTTGCTTCAATTTATTTAACTGTAAAATAGGAAAAAAAAACACCCAGCACTTACCTTACTGAGCTGCGATGATCAAAAGAGGTAATATTTGAAAAGGGCTTAGAACAGTGCTTGGCACATAGTATCTATATAAATGCTTATTCCCTTCATATCCCTTGTTAGAAAAGCACTGATTAGGGGAGGAGGAGGGCAAATCTAGGTTCAACAGCTCATCTAGAGTATGGCAGGTCAGGATAGGAAAGGAAAACACATGCACGGTCCTAGTTTCCTCTTTTAACTAAATATTCTTTATACCTAGATGCTAAGCTCATTTGTTTCTACCTACTGGAGTCCAAGTAATTCTGATTTAACTATGGCCCTAATTTGCATACAGATCCATTGACAGAGCAAAAATCTCTCAACTGAAAATCAGCTTATCTAAGTTGAGAAAGAATCAATACCAGAAGTGCTGGTTGGAACCAACTAGAAGGTTGGTTACTAGCTGATGGATATTTTTGGGTACAGAAATACACAAAATTCTGATTATTTAGTCACAGAGATGTTGTGATCTTCATTGATTCAGGGATTATATACACCAAAGAAAGCACAGATTATTCAAATTATTCAAGTAGAATTTCACAAACAGTGATTCAGCTTATCACCCAGTTTGTATTGTTTTGCCAAACAAGTGAGTGGAACAATTTTTTAAAATTTAAAATATTATTTTTCCATTAATATTTTTCTCATGGGACAGACTGACCTGAGCAGACCTCAGAGAATGGAATCACTGGCAGCTGTGGTGGTTTCCAGACTTCTCAACTCATAAATGCCAGAGAGAAAGTAAAAGGTCAGTGGGGAAACTCTGTTGAATCTAGCGAGAAAAGAGCTCGGTTTCCCCCACTCCCCACTCTGCACTGGTATAGCAGATCTTGTTAAGTTTGTGGAGAGGCAGTCCTCATCACTGTTGTGAGGCAGGTTCCTAGAAGAAGCTCTGACAACAGCTGCACAAAACCCCAGAAATTTGGGACATGGAGCTCTCCACTCTGAAAGCAGAGTCTTACCGTGACAAAGAACTCACAAGTCAAGTCATTGGCTGGCAAGATGAGCAAACAGAGGAAGAGAAATTAGACTATAGATATATTTTTGGGGTGACAAAGAGGATCAAAAAATATAACCAGAAGAAACTCCTGCATCAAAAGCCTCCAAGAAAAATATATACTTATCGCAGGCCATAGAAGAGCTCAAGAAGGATTTTGAAAATCAAGTAAGAAAAGTAGAGGAAAAATTGGGAAGAGAAATGAGAGCAATGCAAGTAAATCATGAAAAATAAGTCAACAGCTTGCTAAAGGAGACCCCAAAAAATACTGAAGAAAATATCACCTTAAAAAAATAGACTAATCCAAATGGCAAAAGAGGTCCAAAAAGCCAACAAGGAGAAGCATGCCTTAAAAAGTTGAATTGGCCAAATGGAAAAGGAGTTTCAAGAGCTCAATGAAAATAATAATTCCTTCAAAATTGGATTGGAACAAATGGAAGCTAATGACTTTATGAAAAATCAAGACATAAAACAGATCCAAAAGAATGAAAAAAATAGAAGGCAATGTGAAATATCTTATTGGAAAAACTACTGACCTGGAAAACAGATCCAGGAGAGATAATGTAAAGGTTATTGGACTACCTGAAAGCTATGATCAAAAAAAGAACCTAGGAATCATCAAGGAAATTCTCAAGGAAAATTTCCCTGATGTTCTAGAACCAGAGGGCAAAATAGAAATTGAAAGAATTAACCAATCGCCTCTTGAAAAAGATCCCACAAGGAAAACTCCTAGGAATATTAAAGCTAAATCCCAGAGTTCCTATGTCAAGGAGAAAATATTACAAGTAGTCAGGAAGAAACAATTTGAGTATTGTGGAAAAACAATCAGGATAACACAAGATCTAGCAGCTTCTACACTAGGGGATGAAAGGGCTTAGAATAGGATATTCTGGAGGTCAAAGGAGCTAGGATTAAAACCAAGAATCACCTACCCAGAAAAACTGAGTTTAATACTTCCGGGGAAAATACGGATATTCAGTGAAATAGAGGACTTTCAAGCATTCTTGATGAAAAGACAAGAGAGGAATAGAAAATTTGACTTTAAATTCAAGAAGCAAAACAAACATGAAAAGTATTGAATATTATTGCAAGGAAATGTGAAAAAGTTATAGCTCTCAGAGAGCATACTTCCATGACTCTTAAAATCTTGCAGCAGTTGTTGGTGTGAGGAAATTAAGTATTTTAAGGTTCAGTCAAACCCACAATGAAATAAGATCAGTCCCTCAAGCACAAAAGCAAACAAAACAAGACAAAAATCCCAAAATCAAGAACTGACAAAATGTTGTTTCAAAATAATTTATCTGCAGAAAACAAGGCCTTAAGAGGGACCTAGAAGCTGGAGAGATTATTACTGTTTTTTTCTGCAGTGAGGAATAGGCTTCTTTAAGTTAGAAGAACAGCAAGAAGACTAATAATTAGAAAAAAACCCATACTACTTGTTGATATTAAAAAAAATGCTTCTCATATGCAATATGATACAAAGACTGAAGTACAGAAGATTAAAAAAAGGTAATTTTTGTTGATGAAACTCACATTTTCATTCAAGATTATACTAAATCATTGTAAGAAATCTAGGTGACAATGTAGATTTGGGCATCTTCATTAGACTGTAAAATATTCACCAAAAAATGTCTGGGAAATTTTTTATTTCATGTGGCTTGAAATACTGCCTATATCAGGGGAATAAGGAGTGCTGATACATTTTTTATAACTATGAAAGAGAAGCATTTCAATAATTTTTATTGATTTGTTTGTTTACTTTTAGTTTATAAGATTCAGTTCCATAATCCCTTGAGTTTAAAATTTTCTCACCTTTCTCCCCTCCCCGCCTCCCCCGCCATGGCAGCATACAATCAAGCGGAGGATCTGCAAAAACTTTCACATTAGACATTAGACTGGTTATATAGAAGGGTTGTAACTGTTGGAATGAACAATGGGAAAGAAGAAATAAAACCAAACATGGAAAAGAAAGAGAGCATGTAGTTTGATTCAGTCTGCACTTAAACTCTGTTCTTTCTAGATCTTTCTCTGAATGTAGACATTTCTTTCCCTCCTGAGTCTTTTAAAGTTGTCTTATAACCTTGCATTGCTGAGAAGAGTCCAGTTTGTCAAAGTTGGTCATTACACATACATTGTGTCTGTCATTGTGTACAAATTTCTCCTGCTTCTGCTCTTCTCACTTAGCATCAGTTTGTATAAACCTCTCGAGGTAAATATGAAGTCCATCTGCTCCTCATTTCTTATAGCACAATAGTATTCTATTACATTCATATACCATAACTTGTTTAGCCATTCTCCAATTGATGGGCATCCCCTTAATTTCAAATTTTTTGCCACCACAAAGAGAACTGCAATAAATATTTTTGTACATATTGGTCTTCCTCCCCCTTCTATGATCTCTTTGGGATACAACCTTAGAAGTGGTATTAGTGGGACAAAGGGTACGCAATTATTTGTAACCCTTTGGGCATAAGTTCCAGATTGCTCTCCAGTATGGTCAAATCGGTTCACAACTCCACCAACAATGCATTAGTGTTCTAATTTTTCCACATTCTCTCCAGTATTTGTAATTTTCCTGTTTTGTCCTGTAAGCCAATCTGACTGGTGAGATGTGGTACCTCAGAGTTGTTTTGATATGTATATTTCTATAATCAATAGTGATTTAGAGCATTTTTTCATATGCTTATAGCTATCTTTAATTTCTGCCTCTGAAAATTGCCTGTTTGTATCCTTTGACCATTTATGAATATCAGAATGACTTGTATTCCTATAGATTTGACTCAATTCCCTGTATATTTTAGAAATGAGGCCTTTATCAGAGACACCAGTTATAAAAATTCTTTCCCAATTTCCCACTTCCCTCTTAAACTTGGTTACATTGGCTTTGTTTGTACAGAAACTCTTCAATTTAATGTAATCAAGATTATCCATTTTGCATTTTATAATGCTCTCTAACTCTTGTTTCATCATAAAGTCTTCCCTTCTCCATAAATCTGACAGGTAAACTATTCCTTGCTTTCCCAGATTGCTTACGGTATCAGCCTTTATACATAGCTTGTGTACCCATTTAGATTTAATTTTTTATATGGCATTAGATAATGGTTCATGCCCAGTTTCTGCCATACTATATTCCAATTTTCCCAGCAGTTATTGTCAAATAGTGAGTTCTTATCCCCAAAACTGGGGTCTTTGGATTTATCAAACAGTAGATGACTATAGTCATTAACTACTGAGTCTTTTTTACCCATTCTATTCCATTGATCCACTACTCTATTTCTCATCCAGTATCAAGTAGTTTTGATGACTGCTGCTTTATAATACAGATTAAAATCTGGTACAGCTAGGCCAACTTCCCTAGCATTTCTTTTCATTAATTGCCTTGTTATTCTGGACCTTTTGTTCTGCCAAATGAATTTTGTTACTATTTTTTTACTAGCTCTATAAAGTAATTTTTAGGCAGATTGATTGGTATGGCAATAAATTTGTAATTTAATTTAGGTAAAATTGTCATTTTAATTATATTAGCTCAACCCAGCCACAAGCAATTGATGTTTTTCCAATTAGTTAGATCTGACTTTATTTGTGTGAAAAGTGTTTTGTAGTTGTATTCATATAGGTCCTGGATTTGTTTTGGCAAGTAGATTCCCAAATACTTTATAATGTCTACAGTAAATTTAAAGGGGTTTTCTCTTACTATCTCTTGCTGTTGGACTTCATTAGAAATATATAGGAATGCCAAGGATTTATGTGGGTTTGTTTTATATCCTACAACTTTGCCAAATTTATTTATTGTCTCAAAAAGTTTTTTTTACTTGATACTCTAGGATTCTCCAACTATATCATCATATCATCTGCAAAGAGTGATAGCTTAGTCTCTTCTTTGCCTAATTTGATTCCTTTGATTTCTTTTTCTTCTCTAATTGCTACTGCTAGTATTTCTAGTACCAGATTGAATAAGAGGGGTAATAGTGGACATCCTTGTTTCACCCCTGATCTTATTGGAAATGCTTCTAGTTTGTTCCCATTACATATAATACTTGATGAGGACTTTAAATAGATGCTACCTATTATTCTAAGGAAAACTCCATTTATCCCCATACTTTCTAGTGTTTTTAGTGGGAATGGATGTATTTTATCAAGAGCTTTTTCTGCATCTATTGAGATAATCATATGGTTTCTGCTAGTTTTATTGTTGATATGATCAATGATACAGATGGTTCTCCTAATACTGAACCATTCTTGCATTCCTGGAACAATTCCTATGTGATCAAAATGTATTATTATTGTGATAAGTTGCTGGAGTCTTTTTGCTAATATTTTATTTAAAATTTTTGCATCTATATTCATGAGGGAGATTGTTCTATAATTTTCTTTCTCTGTTTTGTCTCTTCCTGATTTAGGCATCAGTACCATCTTTGTGTCATAAAAAGAATTTGGTAGGACTCCTTCTTCACCAATTTTCACAAATAGTTTGTAGAGTATTGGGATCAATTGTTCTTTAAATGTTTGATAGAATTCACTAGTAAATCCATCTGGTCCTTGAAATTTTTTTCCTGGGAAGTTCACTGATAGCTTGATCAATTTATTTTTCTAAGATGGGGTTATTTACGTAATTTACTTCCTCCTAAGTTAATCTGGTCAACTTATGTTATTGTAAATATTCATCCATTTCACTAAGATTGTCAAATTTATGCACATACAATTGGGCAAAATAATTCCTAATTATTGTTTTAATTTCCTTGTCATTGGATGTAGATTCACTCTTTTCATTTTTGATACTCAAAATTTGGTTTTCTTCTTTCTTTTTTTGTCATATTGACTAAAGGTTTATCAATTTTATTGGTTTTTTTTCTT
>JAQQSV010012565.1:0-12734 GCA_028646515.1 Pseudochirops corinnae
TGGATGGATGGATGGATGGATGGATGGATGGATGGATGGATGGATGGTTGAATGTATGGATAGATGGCTAGGTGGGTGGATGGCTGGCTGGCTGGCTGGCTGGATAGATGGATGAATGGGAGGATGGATGGATGGATGGATGGATGGATGGATGGATGGGAGGATGGATGGATGGATGGATGGGTGGGTGGATGGATGGATGGATGGATGGATGGATGGATGGATAGTTGGTCCTGGCACTCAGTTCAAAAACATCCTGCTTCCTCTTTGGCACCTATTTATAGATCATTAGTCATCTTAAGTCTTAATTTTTCTGGGCACTTCTCATTGCATACATGAAACGGTTTGTCATATCACTTTTAATATGTTTTTCAACTGGCTGTTTCCCAATGATCAATAGCCTTCCTATAGTGAGGGATACAATTCCCTACACACCTGGTCAGAGTGCCATGACGTGCCCTTCTCCCCCTCCAACAAAATCCATCACCTCACACTGCTCTCAATGCTTTTGCCACAGCACTCATTAATTGATGCCTACCCTGCCTTTCTTTTCCAGTATGTGCTTCTCTATTCAGGGAGGCTTTCTCAGCCCCTGCTTCCAATTATTTGTGCATGAGCTAAATTCTTATCCTGGAAACATATTCATTTAGGCGTCTCTGACCCATATTTTATGAATTAGTGTTCACTTCCCTAGCCCTTCAAGAGGCTCTTTGCAACTCTCATTTAGCATTGCTAGGACCTTCCTTCTATTACCCTCTGCTAAAGTTTACCTCTGTAGCCTCCTTGTGGGAAGGAGATGACCCTCAATCCTGGAAGGCTGTGCCCAGTGGGAAACAAACTTGGACAACTCTTGCCAAGCCAAAAAGACTTCAGATATGGAGCCAATGACAGGCTATTGCCAGAGAAGGCTTTCAAGCAGGGGCTGCAGGTCCCCTTGTTGGGTACATTATAGGTGGGGCTCTTCCACTTGGATTAAGTGACCCTGCCTTAGCCATTTCTGTATACTCCATGGCATCTAGCACAGTGCCCTGCACACAATAAATGCTTACTGAGTGAGCTCTTTAAAGGTACTTTCCAAGTCAAGCCTTCCTTCTGAAAGATAAGAACACCCCCTCTTAAAAGAGTCTTTCAATCCCCAGAGTCTTAAGACTGGGAGAGATAACAGTTTGTGTGCATAAATACCATGAGAGCTATTTATAATTCCATTACAAAGCTTATACTTCAAAGTTAGAGTATTCCTAAACTCGGCCACATAAACCTGGCTCCAATCCTAGGTTAAGCCTGCCCAAGTAAAACAATTCTGAAAAATTCTTTCAGTATCTCTTCTGAAAGAGTGACAGGGAAGTGGGCAAAGGAGGATGAGGAATGGAGGGGAGGGGACAGTCCCAAGACAGAACCAGGTGGTTCTAGGAGATGAGGAGCTTCATGGGATCAGAGATTTCAAGCTGAATGGGATCTTAGAGGCCACTGAATCCAACCCTTTCATTTCAAAGAGGAAGAAACTGAGGCACGGAGAGGCAAGGGTCACATAGCTAGTAAATATCTGAGACAATATATGAATTGCCTCCTTGACTTCCTCCCCAGCATCTGATTGCTGGCCATGACACCTCGCTACTCCTGATTCATTGGCGGGTTTGTTGTAATTGAACAGCTTGGTTTAATTGAATGTAGGCTATTTCTGTATCCTCAATGCCCCAAGTGGTGCCTTGAACATAGTAATAATGAGTCAATCAAAAATCAACAAATATTTAATGTTTACCTTCTATGGGCTAAGCTCTTGGGGATTCAAGGATGAAGAACAAAATACCCTCCCATCTACATGTATATACAGAAATAACATCATTGGCAGGGACAGGCGACTAGCAGTGGGGAGATCAGGAAAGGCTTCATGTGGAAGGTCATTTTTGAATTGTGTCTTGATGGAAAAGAGGAATTCTATGAGTGAGATATGTGGAAGGAGAACAGGGAAGGCATGAGGGACAGTGTGAGCAAAGTCATGTAGATGGAGAAAGAATAAAGGTAGGTGCTTAATAAATGCTTGCTGATTGATTAACCCACCAATCTATTCTTGTGGGCATTATTACCAACATGTGATCTTCATCTGCTTTCAGAATGAAACTATGAGCATAGGAATAAATGGGACTTATCTCAAAATGATAAGTAATATTCATCTAAAACTGTCAGCAAGCATTATCTGTAATGCAAATAAGCTAAAAGCCTTCCCAAAACAATCAGGGGTAAAGCAAGGAGGCCCATTATCACCTCTATTATTCAATACTGTATTAGAAATGTTAGCTATAGCAATAAGAGAGGAAAAAGAAATCAAATGAATTAGAATAGGCAACTAGGAAACAAAACCATCACTCTATGCTGATGTTATGTTAAGATGTTATATTTAGAAAATCCTAGAGAATCAAATAAAAAACTATTTGAAATTAACAACTTCAGCAATATACAAAATAAACCCACAGAAATCATTAGCATTTCTATAAAGTCCAGCAGCAAGAGATAGAGAAATTTCATTTAAAATGACTGTAGACAATATAAAATTCTCGAGAGTCTGCCTAACAAGACAACCCCAGGAATTATATGAACACAATTATAAAACACTTTTCATGCAAATAAAGTCAGATCTTAACAACTGGAAAAATATTAGTTACTCATAGTAGACTGAGCAAATATAATAAAAACAACACTTCTACCTAAATTAACCTATTTATTCAGTGTCATACCAATCAAACTATCAAAAAATTATTTTATAGGACTAGAAAAAATAGTAACAAAATTCATCTGGAAGAATAAAAACTCAAAGTTTTCAAGGGAGTTGATGAAAAAAAAATGAAAAAGAAGGTGGTCCAACCATACCAGATCTAAAATTGTATTATAAAGCAATAATTATCAAAACAATCTGGTACTGGCTAAGAAATAGAGTGGTCGATCAGTGGAATAGGTACAATTACATTATAGTACATGACCACAGTAATCTAGTATATAATTAACCCAAATATCCAAACTTTTGGAACAAAAACTGCAGGGGAAACTAGAAAACAGTCTGACAGAAACCAGCCATAGACCAACATCTCACACCAGATAAGGTCAAAATGGGTACATGATTTACACAAAAAGGGTGATACCATAAACAAATTAATACATAGAATAGAATAGTTTATCTGCCAGATATATGGATAAGGGAAGAATTTAGGACCAAAGAAGACACAGAGAACATTACAAAATGTAAAATAGATCATTTTGATTTTATGAAATGAAGAAGTTTTTGCACAAAAAAACCCAATGCAACCAAAATTATAAGGAAAGCAGAAAACAGGAAAAATGTTTGCAACAAGTATCTCTAATAAAGGCCTCATTTCTCAAATATGTAGAGAACTGAGTTAAATTTATAAAAATACAAGTCACTCCCCAATTGATAAATGGCCAAAGGATATGAACAGGCAGTTTGCAGACAAAGAAATCAAAGCTATCAATAGTAATATGAAAAAATGCTCTAAATCACTATTGCTCAGAGAAATGCAAATAAAAACAACTCTGAGATAGCACCTCACACCTATCAGAGTGGCTAATATGACAAAAAGGGAAAATGTTGGGTGTTAGAGGGGATGTGGGAAAACTGGGACACTAATACACTGTTGGTGGAGTTGTGAAAACTAAGGCATCATTGTAGAACAATGAACTGATCCAATCATTCTGAAGAGCAATTTAGAACTATGCCCAAAGGGCTACAAAATACTCTTTGATCCAGAAACATCACTGCTAGGTCTGTATCCCAAAGACATCCAAAAAAGGGGTAAAGGACCTATTTGTATAAAAACATTAATAGCAGGGGGCAGCTAGGTGGGGCAGTGAATAGAGCACTGGCCCTGGAGTCAGGAGGACCTGAGCTCAAATCCAGCTTCAGATACTTAACACTTACTAGCTGTGTGACCTTGGGCAAGTCACTTAACCCCAAATGTTCTGTCTTCCCCCCTCCAAAAAGCAAAAAAAAAAAAAATTTAAAATATTAATAGAAGCTCTTTTTGTGGTGGCTAAGAATTGGAAATCAGAGGGATGTCCATCAATTGGAATGGTTAAACAAGCTTTGGTATATGACTGTGATGAAATATTATTGTGCTGTTAAGAAATGACAAGCAGAATGATTTCAGAAATACCTGGATAGACTTACATGAACTGATGCATAATGAAGTGAACAGAACCAGGAGAATGTTGTACACAGTAACAGTAATATTATTTGATGAAGAACTATAAATGACTTAACTATTTTCAGCAATACAATCATCCAAGACAATCCCAAAAGACCAATGATGAGGCATATTATCCACCTCCAGAGAAAAAACTGATATTGACTGAACACAGACTGAAGGATGCTATTTTTCACTTTCTTTCTTTCAATTTTTTCTCTTATTTGAGTCTTCTTGTACAAAATGACTAATATGGAAATGTTTTACATTAAAAAAGAATGAAATTTTGGTTGCTGGCTCTGAGTGACTCTCTGAGTTACCCTGAATTTTCTCCCCTCTTTTCTCAGGCATCATTTAGTTAATGAAGAACAAGACTGAATAATGTATTTAGCACATTCTGCTGTTTGTATCATTAAGAGTTACCGAGGAGCCGACCTGATCATTCAAGACCATTGGATGAGTAATTATTAGACATTATATGTTTAATGCTTAGCAGATGTCAGGATAATTAAAAACCATCCACTGGCGTTACCTCTTGGGACATAGATTTCTCATCATCATGTCAGAAGGACAGTCATTTTTTCCTTTTCTCTGCACCCACTGGCCAAAGACATGCATATAAATCTCTTCATGTTTATCTCACAATATTGTCCATGAAGTCAACACATGGAGGTAACCTTGCTGCTCCATCAATGCATCAACAAGCATTTATTAAGTACCTACTATTTTTAGGTACTAGACATAAATAGGTCCTATTGTCCCCCCAGGACTTTACTTCCTTCTGGAGGAGATAGGATGCACATGATACGCAGATACAACAGAGACCAGGTCACATTGGAAGAAAGCTAGGGGTGGAGGGTGATCAGGAAAAACCTCATCTAGAAGGTGATGCTTGAATTGAGCTTAGAAGGGAGTTGATGCATTCCAAGAGGCAGAAGTGAGGGAGGAGAACATTCCAGGTGTGGGGTAGAATTGGTACAAAGATAAGGAGACAGAAGATATGTCATGGGTAAAGAACAGTATGAAGATCAGCTTGACTGGATTGTAGACTGCTCAAAAGACAATTGTGAGGGGTGGCTAGATGGCACAGTTAATAGAGCACTGGTCCTGAAGTCAGGAGGACCCGAGTTCAAATCTGGACTCAGACACTTGACACTTACTAGCCATGTGACCTTGGGCAAGTGACTTAACCTTGATTGCCAAGAGAGAGAGTGAGGGGGGGGAGGGGAAGCGGGAGGAGGAGGGAGAGGGAGAGGGAGAAGAAGAGTAATGTGTAGAAAAGTTGAAAAGGTAAGGGGTGCAGCTTGTAAGGGTTTTGAAAAATGGAAAACAGAGAAGGCTACATTCAATCCTGGAGATAATTAGGGAGTTCCTGGAGTTTAATGAGTAGAGGGGTGATATGGTCAGACTTGTATTTTAGGAAACTCACTTTGGCAGGAGTATAGAGGAAGGACTGGAGTGGGGAGAGACCTGAGGCAGGGAGGCCAACTAGGAGTCTATTGCAATAATCTATGGGGTGTGGTAAGGGCCTGAACTAGAGTGGAGGCCATGTAAGTAGAGAGAAGGGGATGGATACTAGAGATGCTGTCAGGGTAGAAAAGGTAAGAAGACTTGGCAGTAAAATGGAGTTGGACAATGAGGCAGAGAGTGAAAAGTCAAGGACAACATGGAAGATGACTGGAAGGATAGTGCTCCCCTACAATTCTGACCCATCCTCTCTGGGCCAGCTCCAATTCCAGCTCCTTTATCAAGGATTGCCAGATTCCCCAGACACAAGAGATATCTTCTTCCTCTAACAAACCGATAACTTTAGATTTTGCAGGCCCTTAAGGTATCTTACCTTGTATCATGATTATTGGTGAATATGCCTCATCTCCTCCACTGGACTCTACTTTTGTATCTTCCCTAGCACCTAGGGTGGGGCCACACACATGGAACTTACTGCCTTAATCTGGATGCATAGCAGCCTGCTTTCGTAAGAGGCCATGTACCATTCCCCTTGGCTGACACAGGGGTCAGGGGGCCAAGTTCTGCACCTTTGATACTGATGGGACAGAGCTAAGTTCCGGGAGCTTTTGCCCACACACTCTGGCCCCCAGAGAAAAGTAGTCAATATTACTAATGGCATTTCAGTATTATTGATTTCCTTTGTGATCCGGTGTTTTTTGTTTCATGCATTTAAAAGCATGATTCTAAGAACGGTGCTCACTCTCTCTCCATATACACACACATATGCATATCTCTATATAAATACATATACATGCACACACACACGTATGTACACACACATACACATGCACGCACGCACACGTACACACATGTGCGTGTACACACGCAGACACACACATACACACACACAAATACCGCCTGGCACATAGTAGACACCTAATTAATGTTTGTTGGCTGGTTAGTTTTCTGTCCTGGTAAAGAGCAGCGATTCTGCCAGTTGTCTTCCTGCCTGAGGCAAACACTGCCTACCTACACATCAAAGGCAGGTCAGTCTTCCACCCTCAGGAGGCCTGAAGGCTTGTGCCCTGTCTTATTGGAAAGGAAGATGAGCTCCCAAATCAGATGGAAAGAAAAGACTCAAAGGGACAACTGGCCCTGGAAGGAAGAGCTCGGCAGGGGTGGGTGGTGACTGCAGCAGCCAGACGCAGATCAGCCATGGCCAACTAGGAAATGTGCAAACCAGGAGAGAAAGTAGGCCAGGACCATGAAGACACAATAGCCTCTCCCCATATGTTGTGACTGCCTTGGGAACAAATGGCAGTGCTTAAAGAAAACTAGACAAGTTGTCTTGGGATTCTGGGTGGACAAATGGAGGACGTGGGGGCACAGGTGGTCTTTCATCCCTCCCTTCCCTGGAAGGTTGGAATCTCAGAGGAGTAATGATGATAGAAGAAGTGAACAACTGGCTACAATGATGGTTCTAAAAAATGTTCTTGTTTCATTTCAGTCGTGTCCGACTCTTCATGACCCCTTTTGGGGTTTTCTTGGCAGTGATGCTGGAGTAGTTTATCATTTCCTTCTCCAGCTCATTTGACATATGAGGAAACTGAGGCAAACAGGGTTAAGTGACTTGTCCAGGGTCACACAGCTACATTTGAACTCAGGAAGATGAACCTTCCTGATTCCAAGCCTGGCGTTCTGTGCGCTATGGTGCCACCTGGCTGCCCAGAACAGGATCTGGCTTTCTGGACCACAACTCAAGATGTCAAAAAGATGGACTCTTGCCCCAGGGCTGAAGTGGTTCTCACAAGAACAGACACAGCTGTGAGAAGCATTGCCAACCTGATTCAAAAGCTTCATACTAAAAGTGGAGCACTGGGGGGAAAGTGTCCAGAGAGGATCACAAACTGCAATGGCACAAAGAAAGGGTGAAATAAGCAGCTGGAAAGAAGACTGGAAACTACTAAGAAGGTCATTTAAACCATATGAAATACAGAGAATTAGAGACTTTAACATAACAAGGTTGGTTTAATTTTACATGAAATCCCTGAACTGGAGTAGGATGGGACATATACATGGGAGCCAGCCACCAGGCAGGATGATAGGGGCAGAGGTGGAGTGTTCCTGTATGAAAGGAAAGCCAGCAGCCTTGGGGAGAGCCACACAGAGGAGCATTTAGGCCAGAAGAGAAAGAAAGGGTTGGGTTTTTCTGTCTCCCATTTTCTCTGCCAATGAGAAAGATGTTCAAACTGAAAAGGGGTGGAGGTAGGGGGAAGAGGCATGCTTATTAAGAGGGAGGCAAAGCTGAGAATAATGAAGACCATAGATATTCCAAGCTCCACAGGCCCTCCTATGGAAAGATTTCAGCTCCCTTGAGTGAGGTGCATTTCATACCAGGGCACTGGAATAACTTCCTGTTCATCTCTGGGGAGTCCTGGAGAACTCAGGAGATGGCAGAAGAGAGGGGAAGGGAAAATACTGACCCTGTCTTCAAGAGGGAAGAGCCAAAGCCGAGAGATGCAGTGGAAGGAGGCTTGAGTCAGAGAATTTGGGTTCAAATCCTGATTTGTCCTTATTTCCTGTGTAGCCATGGCACGCCACTTTAATCTTTTTGTGCCTGTTTCATCCTCTGTACAATGAGTTGTTAGATGAGACAGCCTCCAAGATGCCCTCTGGCTGGAGACCTAGGGCCCTATCTAAGATCCATAAAGTATAGACTGGGGAACCTATCATCCATTTGGGCCCAATTCTGGAACAGAAGAGAATGTACATTCTTATAGGGCAGGAACTGTTGGATTCTCTGTAGTTGCATCCCCAATACTTAGCAGAGTGGCTGGCACACAGCAGGATACTTATTAATTGACTTAAGTCATGCTGCATCAACCTCATTGCCTTTTCTGACTAGAACCATAGGTTAGAGTAATATTATAGACCACTGGGTCTCAAAGTATGGTTGGGGGACTACATGGGTCTCTGAGACTCTTTGACCATGAAGTCAAAACTATTTTCATAATAATATTTGGATGTTTTCATTTTAAAATTTCAAATCCTAACAGATAAGTTGCAAAAACAAATGCTCTTTGGGAAGGTTATAATAATATTTATGAGTAGAAAGGGCCCTGAGACCGAAACATTTGAGAGCTAGAATAATCCATTGAGTCCAGTAAGAAATCTGAACAAAGCTTTGCTAACGTCGTACTGCACCAGACTATGAGATGTGGGCTCGAGTTACAAGGACATCTAACTATACCGATTGGCCTACTAGCCTCAGTCTTACTGATTATAGGAGAGGAGAGAAGATAGTCTCCGGGGGCCTCTGACCCTCACCCGTTCCTGCTCAACATTTCTGCCTGTGATTTGGCTGGAGCCATCAGCGGCACGCTTATCTAGTCTACAGATGGCAGGAAGCTGAGAGAGACTGCTAATGGCTCAGCCATAGAAACAAGATCTCCAAAGGTCAGATGGGGCCAGCTCCAACAAGGCAAGATGTAAAGCTGTGCACTCAGGTGGGGGAAAAAGGAACTGAGTAAGTGGAGGTCGGGGGAGGTTTGCTTAGGCAGCTGCTCTGGTGTAAAAGAATTAGCAGGGTTTAGCTCATTACTAACCCAAAAGGACCTGCAGGCAAGGGGAAGGAAGATTAGGCTTATTGTGTGCCTCCCCAGAGGCAGAATGAGGCCAAAGCTGAGATGTTACAGCCAAGATGGTGGGCCAGGAATGTCACCAGAGGAGGGAACCAAGGTGTACATGAAGAGCAGTCTCATGATCTCAGCGTGGGGCCGTTCCCTTCAGGGAGGCAGATCACCTCCCCTTCTTGCTTGCCCAGCTTAGGGGACCCTCGCCCATTTCCCCTCCCCCATCCAAGGAAGGAGTGCTAAGCTAGGAGCCTTGACCTTGAAAGCATGGGACTCAGAGTGGAATCCCAAGGGCACCACTTGTCTGATCTCAGGCAGATTCCGTGAGGTCTCTGAGCCTTAAGGCCCTCAGAAGTAGTGTGGGCGGTGGGTGCTCTGATTCCAGAGCCTGAAGCCTAATACCCTATGGGTGTGACAGAGGAGGCTTCCACTCTGGGTACCTTTCTCACTTTCTCCTGATACAGCAAGAACACTGAGAGAACACAAAGCCTGCCCTTCCCTCCCCCAGACCATCCCTGCTCCTTTTTCAGTGGCTCATTTCTCTCACCTGACCCAGGGTTAAATGAGGAGTGAGGCCGACCCCAACAAAGGCCGAACTTTTTAATACCCATATTCTACTGGTAGTATTGATGGTTGTGGGCTGGGGAACATGGAAGGCTCTGAGGAATCAGATAAAGCATTGATTTAGCACTTACGGTATACCTCACATGGTGCTAAACACTGGGGATACCAGTCTAAGCACACAAACAGTCTCTGTCCATGAGGACATTCTGATGGGGGAAGACAGTCCCTAAAGGGCAGCCAGAAAGGGGGAATGGGGTGCTAACCCACATAGCGGCATGGCGCAATGATGGCACAACTAGGAAGGGCCATTGGAGACCTGGCTTTCAGCAAGATAAAGGGATGGCTCCATTATCAGAGCCAAGGGACCCAGGGGCAAAGCTCAAGGTTGTGCTGGTGGAGAGGGAAGGCCAGGGAATAGATGATACAGAAACAGTGGCCGGAATGAAGAATGAGGACCACCCAGAGGAAACTAGAGATGCAGGCTGGGTGGGAGCAGGCTACACCAGCGAACGAATGAGGGGCAAATAAGCATTTATTAAGGGCCTACTGTGTGCCAGTGGCAGGAGGGAGGCCTGACCGCTGGACAGACCATCGTCTCCACTAGTGTTCATGGCAGGCCCCGATTCCTTTTGAGAATTTATGAGATTCCATGGAAGACAGTGGCCAAGATGCCAAACAGAGATGGGTTGTGATCTCCATCACTGAAGGGAATGCCCCTAGTGATGAGATCCCAGAGCCATGGGAGTAAGACCGCAAGCATTCCCATGGAGTAGCCAGGGCTTCTGCTCCTGGAAGGGTTTCAAGAAGCAGTCAGAGAGCCATGGAGAGGGGTCACAAAAGAGGTGAGGCAGTCACTAAAGAAGGGGCTAGACTGGATGAACCCAAGTGCTCGCTCTTTCTCCAGTGGGGTGTCCCTACAATCCTGGGACACCAGCTCTTCATGCACAACCTTCCTCCCCCATCGTTCCAGAAGCTCTTTTGCAAATAGGATGCCAAGGATTTGCTGCAATTCTGAAGCCTGGAGAGGTCCCTGCTCACAGCCACCACCAGGTCAGTCCCAGATAAATGTCTCAAAAGGAGTAAAAATGCTTCTTTTGAAAGGAAACCCACACAGCAAATTCTCACAGAAGCCATGTTTAAGCTAAGCACTCTTATGGTATAAGGGCACTTTCTAATTATATATAGACACTGAGATGATGTATTTATAAATATCTTTTTAGAAACGTTTCAGAAGTGGGTCACAACAGGCCATCTGCTAGGCATCCCAGTTTCTTCCTGATGTTCTCAACACGTCCAGCACTGTGCTAGGCACTGGGGACTCAGGACAAAAAGGAAACAGTCCTTCCCTTAAGGGGCTTACATTCTGGAGGGCCAGGCCTTCTCTGATGCAGGACAGGGAGCTGTGACTTAGGAAGGCACCCAACGTCTAGGGGCAAGGAAGCTTGCTTACTGATGAGGTTTTAAAGAAAGCCACCCAAGGCACCAGGTACAATCACCTCAGTGCTTGGATTCAAGGACTAGGGAGGTGCACCGTAGTGTACAGAGTGCTGGCCATGGAGTCAGGAAGATCACTGTGTCCACAGTGTGTGACCTCTCTATCTACGTCTCCTCATCTGTAAAATAGGGTCAAACCTGATAACCTCTAAGGTTCCTTCCCACCCTAAATCTATGATCCTATGAAGTCTCTTAACCTCTCTGTGCCTCAGTTTCCTCATCTGTAAAATAAAAGAGTTGAATCTCATGGACTCTGTGGTCTCTTCCAGCTCTTCATGTGTGACTCTATAATCCTATAAAGTGATAACTCTTTGTTAATAGCAGTAATTTTTCCTACACCCCCCCAAACCCCACATTTTTAAGGTATTTATACACTCCAGACATGGAAAAAGGGGGTCCCAGAAATAGATACAACACTCACCCTGAATTCAAAAGACTTACAACCAATCAACAGACATTTATTAAGCACAATCTAGTAGTAGGAAAAGGAGAGGGGGAGAGGGGAGGTTATCTGTCCAGCCATCCGTCTATTCATCAATGTATCTACCTTTTAGTCTATCTCATCTCTCTAACCATTTATACAAGGGAGGCCATGCTAAGTACAAAGGACAGCTCCCCAGATCACATGCTTTGAGGAATCCTTAATGGGGAAGGTGACTTTGCTCCGGTAGGGAGCTGTCCAGCAGGGGGTGACTGGGTTCCCTTTCCATGACCCCCGCCAGTTGTCACTGCTCTGTTCTGCATCAGAGTTCATTGACTACATACATAGTTATTTGCATTTACATCATGTAGAATGTAAGACCTCCAAGGGCAGGAATATTTTTTTCCTCCATCAGCCTGGCTCTTTACACAGTACTTGGGCATGTAGTAGGTACTCAGTAAATGCTTGTTGATTGATTTATGTATATATTATCTTCCCTTAGAGAACGTAATCTCCCTGAAGGCATGGACACGGTCTTTGCATCCCCAGTACCTAACACAGAATAAGGCACATAATAGGTATTTTACATGAGTTTGCTAATTGACCTGAAGGAAGAGACTTCAGCAGACTGAGACAGGGAAATCCCCTTCCTGGGGCCCAGGAAGAACAATGGCCCAGAGATGGGAGAGCACGGGACAGGGGTCGGACAGTCTGGCTAGAAAGTAGAACAGGTGAAGGGGAGGAGTGTCATTTTGGAGACAGACTGCAGGGGGCCTTGAATGCCAGGATCAGAAGTTCATCTTGTATTCAATAGGTAAAGGTAAGTGACTGAAAGTTTTGGCAGAAAGGAGTGGGACAGTGCAAAGAACACTGCACCTGGAAACCAAGGATCCACCTTCAAATGCTGTTTACTTCCCCTTGCCCTCTCTGGGCTTCCGTTTCCTTAAACAAGCAGAGGGGTAGTGGGTGGCTTAGCCAATA
>JAQQSV010012566.1:0-12733 GCA_028646515.1 Pseudochirops corinnae
AACCATATATTTTGTTTTAATTATGAACCTCTAAAAATTACAGCAAATTAGGGAATAATAATCTAGAAAGTTAAGTGATTTTTAAAAATTATTTGCAGTTTTGATTTGAAAGGCCCAATCTTGTTAAAAAAAAAAATTTTGGTCCTTTGATTTCATTCACATAGGGAACAATAGTGAGTAAACTCCCTTTACCAATTCAAATTGGCACCAGCTCTGCAACCCAGAGTCTTAGAGTTTCCTAGGGCATTTAGAAGTTAAGTGACTTACCCAGGTTCACACAGTCAGTATGTATCAGAGGCAGTAAGTGAACCTAGGTCTTCTTGACTCAAGAGACAGGTTCTATCAACTATGATATGCTGCCTCTCTTGTTAAAAGATATTACTAAAAAAGAAGAAGTAAATATTCTAAAACCAAAGTGAAGTATTTAGGCTATGTCTTTTCACCAAAGACACAAGAATTTGAAAACACTTACTGCTGTAGAATGTTCCTTTTTCTCATGGACACGGGCACTCCGACGTTCCTCAGAGTAGGCATGTTGTTTTAGAGCATTAAAGACCTGATTTGGTAGTTTTAAATCCATCCCAACTCCATCTCCTACCTGGAATCCAGGTGCAAACTACCAATAAAAATTTAAGACATTATAATTGTTATGCTACAATATAAAGGATTACTAAGTTCAGCTCTAACTAGTAAGGACTTAAAACAAGATAGAAGATCTAAATAACACAAACATTTCTTATGTTTTTTTATTCCTAGGTTTTCCTATAATATTTGCTTGGTACTAGGATTTACAAGATATTAGAACCCATAGATATTACCCATAAAGAAACTAATATTCACTTACTATTAACTATAAGAAGTCTTCTTCAGAAGAACAAAGTGACCAACTGTGGCATTTTTCACACTAAGATGAAACTAGTTTTCATAGAATTATCTACTAAGATACTAGTGATCCCTTATTTTAAACAAAAAATGTATCATTTTGATCTAAAGTTCCTTGAAATTATCATTTACATTCAAGTTTTTGCAAAAGTTTCTTCTGTCAATTGAAGTGTTAAAGGAAAAATTAAACTTTTCCCACAAACAGTCTATATTTCTTCTTATTCAATTAAACATGCTTTTAGAACATGGTACCTGTTTTTTCTGATGGCTTGACCGCTAAGAATGGCTTTTACATTTTTAAAAACAATTGGCCTAGAGACCATAGCTTTATGACCCATGTTCTAGAAGGCAGACATATTCCATAACTTACATTTTCCATTCGTGCTGTATTCTTTCTTCCACATACCACTTCATCATGTTTGGTGGTAATATCTTTTCCTTTTCCAATAAAACCCTTTTTGGGAGTAGGAACAGGTTTAGCTATAGGTGACCAAGGCAAGGGAAACAAATAATGAACAATAACCTGTGATATTCAACATTTTAAAGCTAAAAGACAGGTAAACTAAGAACAGATTTTCAGTTACTCATTTTTGGTTATGAATCCACTGATAAAACATAAAATTGTAAAAAAAAAAAAAAAAAAGAGAGAGAGAAAGAAGCAAAAAGGAGGTCTCTCCCTCCTCCCTCTCCACCGATGATCTTCCACCCTCAACATAGACAAAGTGAATATAGACCTAGTACCTGCTCTGTAGGGATCATGGCGAGTGTCCTGCCAGTCAACTTCATCTTCAGAGCTATCACTGTCCTCATAAGGATGCACCATTCGATAATTTTCAAAGGAAATGGAAACTTAAAAGATATAAAACATTTGAAGATTTATTTAGAAAAATGTTATATGTATTTTCTACCAGCCAATGGAGTCCATACAATAAGAGAACAGTACCTTTGCTATCTCCGTTGAATTTCTTTTCTTCACGCCGAAGTTGGGCATCATATTCTCTGTCAAACTCCATCTGCAGCATCTGGGCTAGCATTAGATCACTGGAAGTATCAATATTTTCTCCAGTAACAAATGGTCCTTCAGCAACACTATCCAAAATAAGAAAATGTAAAACTCATAAAATTCTTTAAGTACAAAGATAGTTACTGTCCACAGAAAAATCATTTTCCAGGACATAGTTAGCAATGGTGAAGGGGCATATCCCTTCCACATCGCAGGGGTTAGTGGGGTGGTGCCCCTGCCATTTAGAAAAATCACACAAAATTTTTTGGCATTCCCTTCCTACCAGAAAAGAAGTTTGAATGTTTACTCTTATGGGGTGTTTACACTATCTTATTGCAAAATTTGGGCTATCACATAATACTATACATATATTTTATGCATTTCTGAGTTTCTAAAATTTTTCATCATCTGCTGGCCTTCTTAGGCCGACCTTCAACATATCAAAACTGTGGAAGAGATAACTGTATTACCATTCTCAGTTTTCCTTGTGACATTCATTTAAGAGCTGGCTGGTCAGGTTTGGGAGTGCAATGATGAAACAAAAAGCAAAATGGTCCATATGGAAATCCAAAGAAATGACAACTTCACTAGTCCCCTACTCACAAAGGGAAACAATGAAAACTAGATATACACATATTTCAGCCATAATTTGGCTCTACCCTATTTAGTATCTAAAACTGTTTTTTAGAAAAACTTCCATTTTATTCAATAAGAGAAAGTCTAAAAAGAATTGTTCATATAGTCAAAGATTTAGAGCTGGAAAGCACATAGACATACACATGTACACACAGTCTAACCTTTTCATTTTATAGCTGAAGGAACTGGGGCCCCAAAGTGGCTTTGCTTAGTGCTTAGAATGGTGCTTGGCACACAGTAAGTGGTTAAGAAATGCCTGCTTACTTTGTAAGTTTACACAGGTAGAAGGGTAGAGCAAGAATGGGAACCTAGGTCCTTTTAACAATTAAACCACTAGAAAATTAGGATGCTCAGTAAATTATACTTACGTAACAGCTTCTGGAAAAGCAGCGGCTTCATCTTCTAATTGTAGCTCTTTAGCTAATTGTTCACTCATTACATCAGCCAAGGAACAGGATATTGTATTTTGAGGGGTGCCCCAAGGACACTATAAGACAAACAAAAATTTAATTATATTTCACAATTTGTAATTTAGCTTTTTTTGTTTCTATATCCTAGTACATTTTACCAAGCAACACCAAATGTAGATTTATATCTTAGAGACTAAAAAACATTCATAATTAATAAGATAACTGATGAAATTAAACATCCAAGTTCAAAAGCAAAATATTGTCCCTTAAAAATCAATTACAAGGTAGAAATTGTGGCACATAACGTAATCCCTATTACTGGGGAGCCTGATGCTAGTGGAACATTTGAACCCCACAGTTCTGAGCTCCAGTGGATTTGCCAATTGAGTGTTTTCACTAAGTCCGTTATCAATATGATGAAGAGGGGGACCTAAAATGGCCCAGGTTGGTCAAAGCTTCTGTACCAATAGGCATAAGGACTGGAGTACCAGAGTGGCCAATGTACTTCCAGACTGAGCAAAATAGGGAGACCTAGTCTCAAATCAATTGTAATATTCAGGAAAAAGGAAGAATGTCAAATGTGATAAACAAATATACACTATCACAAGAGCTCTTCAAAAAAGGGACACTTGTAGTTCTTGACTGCTGCACCATCAGTGTGAATTGTAAAGCTCTCATTTCCCACCTGCCTGTACTCCTTTCAGCCTTCGCTATGCTCCCAGGAATGTCACCAGGAATCTTATCATCCTGCAAGAGTGTATCACCTCACCAGTATTCTCAATACCCTCCTTCCTCTCTCACTGGGTCCTGTGGAACGAAAAGCTCCTCCCCAAACCCCCATGTAAAGAGGGAACCCAGGTCAACCATCTCTTCATTTCCCACCTGGCCGGACATTTTCCTCATGCTCTCAAGACAGGTATCTTCCTCCACCAACCCCTCATTTAGGCTTCCTTTTGTATAATGTCTTCCATTATTAAACTGTAAGCTCCTTGAGGACAGGAACTGTCTTTTCTTTTTCTCCAGATCTGTATTCCCCAGTGCTTAGTATAATGCACATATTAGGCACTTAATAAATGTTTATTGGCTGACATGCCCATTTCTCCTTAGAAGCCAGAATATTCATTATTCTTAATTCTACCCTTTGAGGCCAAGTAGAGCAAGTCTAATACTCATTCTATATAACAGCCCTTTCAAACACTTAAGAAAGCTCTAATCATCAATCATTACTGCCCCACCCCAGGCCAATTCCCACCCCTTAAGTCCTCTCTTATCTAGGCTGAACAGGAGCATTTCCTTCAATCAGTCCTCTTATGGCATCATTTTGTGCCCTTTATCCCCTTAGTCACTCTTTCCTGATCACTTTCCAGAACATCAATGTCTTTCCTAAAATGTGGCATCCAGATACAACTGAAAAGAACACTCCAAATAGAGTGTGACTAGACTAGAGAGGGACTATTACTTCCTGTAGAGAGTAAGAATGGTGGACCTGGAGACAAGAAACCCCAAGTTCAAATTCTACATCAGTCACTTACTGAGCAAGTCATTTGACCTCAATGTATCTGTTTCCTCATCTGTAATACAGGGATAAGAAAAGTACCTACCTCCAAGGGTTGTTGTGAGAATCAAATAATATAATGTACATACAGCTCTTTGCAAACCTTCAAGCACTATGTAAGTGCTAATTATTATTATTAATACTACTGTCACTGACACAGCTAAGCTACTCTTCCTCCCACTCCCAGAAAACCTTATTTCATGTCAGCTTTTCTGGTTGCCTTAATCATACTCTTAACTTATTCTGAGCCTCAAGCCCCCTAAGAATTCTTTCAGACAAACTGCTATCCTGATATATTTCCTCCATCCCTGCTAAATATCATTTTATTAGATTCTGGCCAATTCAGTAGCCTGTCAAAACCTTTTTGGATCCTGACTCTAATGCAAGGATTCTTAAAGCTATAGTCCACAGACCTGAACTGATTTCAAGGGGCCTATGAACCTGGATGGAAAAAAAGATTACACTTTTATTTTCACCAGCTTCTAACTGAAATTTAGTATTTCCTCCAAGCATGAATATAGGCAAAAAAAACCATGATTCCAAGAAGTGATCAATAGCTTCACTAGACCACCAAAAAGGTCTGTGATACAAAAGTTAAGAATCCCTCATTTAATGTGCTACCTGAACAGCTGGTAATAAATTTCTCAAGAGCAAGAAAATATATGGTAAATAAATACACATATATGTACGTATATAAAATCAGTCAAGTTGTTATCCTGAGCTCTTTATGTCCCAAATGAAACTCATCTTTCCCGGCCTCTGCCCCCATAATTGGCTCTTCATATTTGAAGTTCTACAGTAAATTATGTCTAACACTCTGGAAGTGATCTAACTCTGGATCTAATAAGGATTTTCTGAACTTCAATCATCGTTTAAGAGAATCCATGTCCATCAATTGGGAAATAGCTAAACAAGCTGTGGTATATGATTGTAATGGAATATTATTGTGCTGTAAGAAAGGACAAGCAGGAAGATTTCAGAAAAACCTGGACTTACATGAGCAGAACCCTAACTTTGTACATAGTAACAGCAACTGTGAATAACTTAGCTATTCTCAGCAATACAGAGATCCAAGACAATCCCAAAGGACTAATGACAAAGCATGTTATCTACCCCCAGAGAAAGAACTGACTAAATACAGACTGAAGCATGCTATTTTTCACTTTCATTTTTTATTTGAATTTTCTCATACAAAATGACTAATATGGAAATGTTTTACCCAACTATGCATGTGTAACCTATATTTGATTGCTTACTCTTTAAAGTTGCAAGAATAGAATTTGGAACTCAAAACTCAAAAAAAAGGAGAGAGAATCCTCTTTCTCCAAAGGACTCCAGGCTCCTCTGCCTTTGGCACTAAGGCTTTCACCTTTAAGGGTATGTATTCTGCTCATCTCTAAACCCAAGCTATCTTGCCATTGGCCCTGCTTCTCATCTGAACTAGCATGGTCCAAACTAAGCCTCCAGTATATCCCAAATCCCCAGAAACAATTCTTCTCATGCCATCCAGCTCCACCAGGCCATCTTGCCATCTGCTTCTGACCTGCTTCTCCTCAGCCAGATCAACATTACCTTTCTTTGGTACTCATATCCACATAATCTGTTACTGTTTTCTTAATAATACATGTCATCTTTGTTTCTCCTCCAATCACCTAGTACATGTACATGTAGTCCAGGGGTAGGGCACCTACAGTCTTGAGGCCACAGGTTCCTCACCCCTGATCTAGTCCCTCATGAAGTATGACATAGTCTCACTGCTGATCTAGTTGCTATTCTTTCCCACTTCCAATATGCTCTTCATACCCCTCACCAAGATTAATCTTCAAAAACCAACAATTTAATTAGATATAGATCCCCTGCAATAGCTACCTACTACATAAGTATGGGTTAACAACTTAATGTAAACATTAAAAAACTGAACAGAGATGACTTAATGGGATTGCCAGACTGGTCCAGGGCAATGTTTGTTTTTAACGTCCTTCTACATTCCTCTTCTCCTGGTGCTTTCAGACATGTCCAGAAACTCATTTCTCTCATTTTTACAGTTACCTATCAACAGATTTTTTTCAGGAATAATCAAGACATTAGCTTATAGACTCTAAGAGGAGTACTGACATTTTTAAAGGAACTTGGGACATCACCATAGGCCAAGGGTGGGCCTACAGGATCAAATTTAAACTCAAACTAACATTCATAATTATCCACAAACTTACCTCCTCCCACCTTTCCAAGTTTAATAACTTACCCTTTAATGAGTATGAAAAATATTTCTTAGCAAGGAGGAACTTTATGCTTAATGGTAGGAATATATTTAGTATATTTAGAAACAACTGAAGCAGTAAAGTTGGCTGTCAGAAAGATTTTGGGGAGAGAGATTTTTGTAGAATATTCACTAAATCATGGGCCAGGTACTAGGAATACAGAGGCAAATATTTAACAGCCCTTGGTCTCAAGCTTCCATTCTGTTGTGGGAAACAACATGCACATTTATATGAGTTCATACAAAGTAGTTTTTGGGGAGAAGCACTAGCAGGGTGGGGGGAGGGAAATCAGGAAAGGCCTCTTGCAAGCAAGAGAGGTTGTTTCTGAATTGAACTTTGAAGGAAGTGAGGGACGTAGTACATTCTAGACATATAAGGGTTATTACTGTGTGCTCCTCATCTTTTACCATAGTATCTAAGCACTCAAAGTGCAGCAGACTAAAATGTAATTTTGTGGATGTGACCAGAAACAAACCCAATTATCTCTACTCATTTTATACAACTTATAAAAATATTTTCTCTAAAAAATTAAACCAAACTTTGTCTTCACATTGTCATCTTCATTAAAATAATTGCATGGTTTAAGTATTTATTAACACTACCACATGCTGATTATTTTTAAATTCAGTAAGTTACCAAAAGAAATACACAAAATTAATTAACACCACTTAATCTTAAATAGAATTTAAGCAACAAAAGAACTCCTGCTCTGGGGCCCCTGCTCTTCTGAATCACTTTTAGAAAACCCTCTCACACAATTTTTCATTTTATTTCTTACCATCCCCCTTTCTCCCACTGCCTCACCAACTATCTTGCTGGCTTATACCCTTCCTTTCCTCTAGTTCACCAGGTCTGGAATTATAAAACAAATTAATTCTGCCAGAATCCCTGGACTGGGGTATGTCACTATACTCTATATGGTTCAACTCACCATCCCTGTAACTTTCTAGACCAAAGTGCCCTTCTCAGGACACTATCTCCCTAGTTGTGTATTGTACTGTGTGGGGTATCCCCACCTACCCATTAGAATGTATCCCCACCTACCCATTAGAATGAGGAAGTATTTGAAGCAATTAAATGTTTAATTTTTCTTTGTGTTACTTAAATGTAAAGTCATGAGAGACCCTAAAGATACCATCTAATATCACTTCTATACTACTAGTGGTCTTGATGAACAGGATGCGATCCCTGAAGTAAAATTCACACTATTAGTCAGCAAAAGAAAAACACAGTTGGAATGAATCTAAGGTAATTCTCATTGCTTTAAAGAACTTCCTATAGGCACTTTAATGAATACAAGTTTTCTTTCTTTAAACTCATCTGTAGCCAAATTTTTTTTAACCAAATAATTATGCCCCCCTTTCTGTAAGATATGTAAACCTAAAGTACCACATAATTCCTCTAAACGACTACGAATTCAAGGGGGGGGGGGGGAGGAAGCAACTTCTGAAACCAGAATTTTTATTTTATCTATTAAGAAGCCTAATTTGTTGGCAACAAAATCCTAGGAACAAAAGCAAGTTTCAGCAAACTAAAACAGACACAGAGACAGACAGACACAGACAGACAGACACACACACACACACACACACATCACAACCGATACAAGGACAGAAAAAGACAGTGATTCATTCTCCTAAACAATGATTCATGCTGGCTTATAAGCACTTCTGACAACGGATCATTGAAAAAGAAAATGTGAAATGTTAAGTATTAGGTTTCAGCTTAAGAGAAAAGGAGAAAACTGATGTTGAAAACTAAGAGAAGAAAGCCTCTGGACTCCTTCAGCGTTGGCTCGGCCAAAGCCTAGCTCGACTTTCACCCCTTTAGACGTCTGTAAAGACTGGGAGGGCCCCTCACACCTGCCAGGAGAAGCAAGGGGAAGGACTCTGGCCACCGTGGCCGCGACAAACATCAAACCGCCAACCCTCGGGGGAGCTGGTCTATAATAACCAACATTTCCAACTCCTTTTTCAAAAAGACACAACGAAGAGGGGAAGTCATCATCGAGAGCTTCAAAAGGGAAAAGAGAAAGTAGGGAAAGCCAGGAAGCCATCGCTCCGCGGTTCTGAGAAGAAAAAGCCTCCCCACTCCAAGAACACCGTGACCCCTCGGAATCCAGGTTTTCTCTCCGCTCCCCCCACCCCAACCGGAAAGTTTCGCCCCCTCAGGATGCTCCTCTTTCCTAAGGCCCAAGGACCGTCCCCCCCCCACCTCCGCTCAAGGGGAGGCTTCCGACTCAGGTTCTCAGGGCAGCCTCGACGGAGTGACCGCCGTCTCTGGGGGAGCCGTCCTCGTCACCCCCCAGCCTCCTACCTTCTCGCCCCTCACCTTGTTTGGCCCCCAAGCCGACCCTGGCCGGGGCTCAGGAGTGGCGACACCGACCAGATCCATCTTCAGAGGGCACACGTACGGAGAAGCGAGCCGAAGAATGAGAGAGCGAGCACCGTAGAGGTCTAGGACGAGGAGGCGGAGACGGAGGCGAGACCCGGTGAAGACAGCAGCAGCGAGAGCCGGAGGCGGAGGTGACAGATGGCGACGGCAGCGTCCGGAATTGAACCTCTTCTCTTCCGCCCTCACCCCGGCGAGATCGCTTCCCATTGGCCCTTCCTCCCAGTGCTTCCGTTTGCGTCAGCTCACCTCCCCACTCCACCCACTCAGGAGCATGACCTCACTTCCGGCTCAAACTCTAAATCTGAGGGCGTTCTCTCTCAGGATGTTTTCGAGTCCCGGGACGTCTTAGGGGGAGGGGAAACGGCTGCAGGTGGAGAGAGGGAAGGGTGTGTCGACTCTTAGTAGCTGCAGCCTGACGTCATTGCACTCGTTCTCCCTGTAGGTTCCTGGGGAGGGATGTTAGTGACAGCATTGGACCTGACTAAGCCACCCACTGAAATTGACCTAAAATTGATCAATTTATCCTACTATTGATTGGAGGAAAAATGGGTCTTAGAAGAAGGTCAGGAGGAGCTTTGGAGATGAGGGGTAGAATATTTTAAAAATATTCAGAGGGGGCTGGACAGGGGCTAGGTCTAACTGCATTTTGCCAGGTAACCATTGAACTCTTAGCATGTCCTAACCAGAATTCACTTGCTTTCTACACCCACCCCTCCTCCAGACGGTTTCACTTTAAAGCACCATTCTTGAGGCATCCAGGTTCTTGACCTAAAAATCATCCTTTGCCCTTCCCATGGAAAAGAACTGTGAATTTAGAATCAGAAGCCCTGGTTTCAAATTACTTGACTGCAAATCCAAGTTCTTTCACTTGCTACCCATGTGACTTTAGGTACATCACTTAACCTCTAGGGTAGGGGTGGGGAACCTTCTACCTCAAGGCCACACTTGGCCCTCTAGGTCCTGAAGTGTGGCCCCTTCGATTGAATCTAAACTTCATAGAACAAATCCCATTAATAAGAGGATTTGTTCTGTAAAACTTGAATTCAGTCAAAAGGCCACACCAGGGAACCTAGAAGGCCAAATGTGGCCTTGATGTTCCTCACTTCTGCTCTAGGGGATTGCAAGATGATTCTTACGGTCCCAAGTGGTTCTGAAACCATGAAACTTCCTCTTGCCTCAATAACCAATCAGTTGCCAAGTATTGATACTACTTCCATAATATCTCTTGAATAGTGATATCCTGAATTCAAGCCCTCCACTCAGCTCTCACCAAGAGTATTGCAATGTCCTCCTAATTTGGGCTACCCATGTACAAATTCTCTGCAATCCATCTATCATATAGCTGCCAAATCGATATTTCCAAAGCACTAGTCCTTGCCTCTAAAAAACTCAAGTGGCTGCCAATTGTCTCAGATAAAATACAAATTCCTTTGCCTGGCATTTGAAAATCTCCATAATCTGGCATCCAATCTTATTTCAAAATACTGCTCCTCTTCCTACTTCTAATCCATGTTGTTTCACAGATAACACATGAGAAGCATGGAGTTTTCAGACTCCAGCCTCTTAACAGTTTCACTCTTGATCTGGTTAGACAGGAAGGACAGGAAGACAGCTTCAGAGGGGTTAAATAAATAGCTTTACTTTATTTTTAGTCTACTATTCTTAAAAGGAGTTGCTGATAATGAGAGCACCAATTCCTACAGCATTCCCTAACAACCCTTCTTATGGGGACCAGTGTGAAGGGGAGGCAACTACCCCTGCGTCTTGATGGTATCAATTGAGATAGGTAGGCATAGCTGTGTACTCCCCTAAATCCCCTGAAGCCTGAATGAGGACTGGTTGAGGCAGGTACATGCATTCCTCTATTCATATCCCAAATCCCTATGGGTTCTCCACTTACTGGCCAGTGCCCACTTACTTTATAGGGGAACAGACAAAGAAGGTATCTTGTCAACATTAAGCTCACAGGTTAATTTTAGCAATGTTGTCATTCGTGGCAAGCGTAGTAAATATCACATTATGTCACGCCTATAATCTTACTGTGCAGCCTCAGTAGGACTGCCTATCACTGTGATTCTAGGAATTACTATCTAAGATCCTTGGGGTTATTCTGGGAGTTATTATCTAACACCTGGAAACTAGACATTGACATGGCCATGGATCCTGAGAAACTAAAATCTAAAAATTATAACAAACTCCTCTTTACATACACATGTCTAATCCAATTGAATTGATTAATTTCAATCAAACTGGCCTGCTTGCTGCTCCCCAAACTTGTGACCTTTTTCACCTTCTGTGCCTTTGCAGAAACTGACCTGTATGCCTGCCCTATATAATACTTCCTTTCCCTCCTGTCTTTCTGAACCCTTATCTTCCTTAAATGCTCAGCTCAGCTGCCACCTCTTATATGAAGCAGTTTCTGCAATTCTCAGTTCTAAGTACCCTTCCTCTCCTCAAATTATCTTGTATGTACTATCTATATATTGTATTCTATCAGGAGTATGTTGTCACTAAGGGTAGCCAGTTTCAGAGATTTTCTGATCTTCTGTATTCCAGCTCTTTGCGTAATGGTGTGCATGTATGATATGCTTTATAAATATTTATTGAGCTGAAATGGGTAGAATTATAAAGTTATCAGTCTAAATTCTCATGGTTTACATATTGAACTGGCTTTAATTTCACTAATTGTTGAAACAGAATTGAACCAGGGACCTTTGTCACTTTATCAATTTTGTCAAGAATAGTGATAGTCAAACAATGTCCCTGATGAGTACTGGATTTTTCTACTCTTGACTCCCCTGCTTTAGAATTTATTTTAAAATCTCCAGACTAACATGTTTTAGAACATCAGCCAAAGCAGGATGGGGGTGGAGTGAGTGGAAGAGTGAGCCTCATAAATCAGATTCATGGATTTGTGGGGAGTGGGAATAGGATTTCCCTTGGTATCCACAAGCAGTTTGAAGTGTAAAGGAATTAGGAGTGAAAGATAGATGAAAGTTTAGGAATGTGGTTGGAGCTAGAAATGAGATGAATCTTGGAAAGTCTTTAAGGAAAAAATAGGGAGGATCAACCAGGCGAGGCTAGTGAATTTAGGGCAGAATTCATGTAAAGGATGAAAAAAAAGAGAGAAACAGAAAGAAGGAAGAGCCTAGGTAAAGCACAAAATGTGTAGAGGAATACTTTAGAGGAAAGGACATGAAAAAGGACAGGAAAAGGACAGGAAATTGGAAATCAGAATTAGGATAGTTCTGGACTGCTTACTTCAGACTCCCAATGTGTATGGCTTTAAAACTTTAAATCCTACTTTTCAAATATTGTTGACATTGTCAGTTAAGCTAGCATCTAGTCACAAACAATGCTGTCTTTGAAAAGGAAAAAATGGATATGTTAGAAGAAGCTCTGATTCAGAGAGTCAATAATGGAGCAAAGGGCCATTTTATTTTTTTTTATTTTTTTAAATTTTATTATAGTTTGCATCATTCATTTCCACAAGATTTTGAGTTACATATTTTCTCCCCCTCTTTCTCCCACCAACCGCCCCAAAACAGCCATCCCAGTGTGTCTCCCCTCCCCCAGTCTATTCTCTCCTATG